>CM059556.1:28650022-28925022 GCA_030386875.1 Morinoia aosen
AAATTTGGGAGAAGAAGACCGTACTGAAACTCTACTAATACTCTTAAACCTTTTGCGCTAAGCAGAACTCACACACTGACGGCGCTTAAAGGGCAATTTTCAATAACTGATGAGGGTAATTTTATAGATTTTTGATATTTGGTACCAAGCATCTACACTTTCATGGGAGTGTTGTGTAAAATTTTCAGCTTTTAAAAAAATTTTTTTCATGAGATATTCGCGATTGAAATACGTAGTACGGGGAACACATTGCTACTGTACTACCGCCTTAATTTGGAAAAAAAATATATAAAACTAATTATTATCAAGTTTACACTATGTGAAATAGATAGCTTGTGCACATGGCAATCTTTTGAAGTGCAGTTGGTTTCGTAATTCGATTTTGTTTGCTTTTAATTCCATTATGTGTAAAAAACGTGTTTTTGGTCTCGTATTTTTTTCAAACAAAAAAGATTCCAATGAAATTTTGAATGGTAGTTTCTTGATCTACAAGACATGTTTTGTGAAAGTTTGAACTTTGAAAGTTTCCATTTGTCAAAGATATATGGCTTTCTTCAAACAGACGCAGCACTATGGCGTTATTTTCGTTTGTTCAAGCGTTTCAAGGCAACTTAATTACTTAATATCTATATTTGTTGTCTTTATTTGTATATTTTCATCTTTTAGAGTCATAAGAATTATATATAATACCTTTTCCAGCTCCAAAGAACAATGAAACTTTTATTTAAAAATTTTATTCCGCAATGGTTTGCGTTCAAACTTTCACAAAGTTTATTTCTTGATTTATTATGGTGGATTAAAGGTTTTTTTCTATCTAATTTGGCTTTTAAAAATTATGTGTGATGAAGTAAACATTATTTTTTCGTAGGGTAAAACTTCAGGAAAATTTCAATTTTCGTTGACCGTTAATCGAAATAAAATCGTACTTATCCTTAATTTCGCCAACTTCAGGGTAACAGCTAGATGTAAACAAGCGATCTGGGGATAATTTCGACTTAGTCGGTCAGCTGTCGTTGTGATCTAGGTTCGTTTCAAAGATTTGTTTCTGTGTAGTTACCTTATTTAAGGTAGTAATTTCTTAAATGAGTGTTTCGATTAGCAGATGACAGTTTTTGCTTTATGTATAAGAGATCGAGTGCGGTCAAGTCTGAAAATTGGTTTACATATTTACAGTGAATTCTTGCAAGAAAATGACCAAGATTCATGCATTTATCAGCCATTGAACTGTTAACATTTTGTGAACATAGTGATAGCTAATGTAAATGCATTGTGTTCATTCCCACCCGCAATTGAAAATATTTTATTTCTATGCTTAGAATAATAAAACAGCTCTAGCTAGTTATTTTCTTTGCAGTGAAAGTTTTTAGCAGGTTTTTCATTACATGAGGACAAATTTGCTAATATGTGGGTTTTTATTTAAATGAACCTAGCAAGTTTTCTAAACTGGGACATCATCTAGATGAACCTTGTTATATACTCATATGTGACGGAAAGTGCATATAAGAAAAGTGGTATAATTTGTTGTAATTAACCTTATGCAAGCAACAAAAATTTGAATCTCTGTTTGGGTGTTCTGAAAATTTACCTGTTGAGTTAGATTCAAGTTATTTCCAGCTCTAACTTGGTAAATATTCACTTGCAAGTGAAAGTGCATAGAAGAAAAGTTGTTCATTTTGTTGCAATTAACATTGTGCAAGCAAGAAAAATTTCCAAATCTCATTGGTGTTATTCTGAAAATTTACCCGGCAAGTTAAATTCAAGTTAGTTACAGCTCTAACTTGTTATATACTCATTTGTGGTGGAAAGTGCATGGAAGAAAAGTTGTTTATTTTGTTGAAATTAACTATATGCAAGCTACAAAAATTTGAATATCTCTTCGGGTGTTCTGAAAATTTACCTGTTGAGTTAGATTCAAGTTATTTCCAGCTCTAACTTGGTAAATATTCACTTGCAAGTGAAAGTGCATAGAAGAAAAGTTGTTTATTTTGTTGCAATTAACATTTTCAAGCAAGAAAAATTTCCAAATCTCATTGGGTGTTCTTCCGAAAATTTACCCGGCAAGTTAAATTCAAGTTAGTTACAGCTCTAACTTGTTATATACTCATTTGTGATGGAAAGTGCATAGAAGAAAAGTTGTTTATTTTGTTGTAATTAACAACATGCAAGCTACAAAAATTTGAATATCCCTTCGGGTGTTCTGAAAATTTACCTGTTGAGTTAGATTCAAGTTATTTCCAGCTCTAACTTGGTAAATATTCACTTGCAAGTGAAAGTGCATAGAAGAAAAGTTGTTCATTTTGTTGCAATTAACATTGTGCAAGCAAGAAAAATTTCCAAATCTCATTGGTGTTATTCTGAAAATTTACCCGGCAAGTTAAATTCAAGTTAGTTACAGCTCTAACTTGTTATATACTCATTTGTGGTGGAAAGTGCATGGAAGAAAAGTTGTTTATTTTGTTGAAATTAACTATATGCAAGCTACAAAAATATGAATATCTCTTCGGGTGTTCTGAAAATTTACCTGTTGAGTTAGATTCAAGTTATTTCCAGCTCTAACTTGGTAAATATTCACTTGCAAGTGAAAGTGCATAGAAGAAAAGTTGTTTATTTTGTTGCAATTAACATTGTGCAAGCAAGAAAAATTTCCAAATCTCATTGGGTGTTCTTCCGAAAATTTACCCGGCAAGTTAAATTCAAGTTAGTTACAGCTCTAACTTGTTATATACTCATTTGTGATGGAAAGTGCATAGAAGAAAAGTTGTTTATTTTGTTGTAATTAACAACATGCAAGCTACAAAAATTTGAATATCCCTTCGGGTGTTCTGAAAATTTACCTGTTGAGTTAGATTCAAGTTATTTCCAGCTCTAACTCGGTAAATATTCACTTGCAAGTGAAAGTGCATAGAAGAAAAGTTGTTTATTTTGTTGCAATTAACATTGTGCAAGCAAGAAAAGTTTCCAAATCTCATTGGGTGTTCTGCCGAAAATTTACCCGGCAAGTTAAATTCAAGTTAGTTACAGCTCTAACTTGTTATATACTCATTTGTGATGGAAAGTGCATGGAAGAAAAGTTGTTTATTTTGTTGTAATTAACAACATGCAAGCTATAAAAATATGAATATCTCTTCGGGTGTTCTGAAAATTTACCTGTTGGGTTAGATTCAAGTTATTTCCAGCTCTAACTCGGTAAATATTCACTTGCAAGTGAAAGTGCATAGAAGAAAAGTTGTTTATTTTGTTGCAATTAACATTGTGCAAGCAAGAAAAATTTCCAAATCTCATTGGGTGTTCTTCTGAAAATTTACCCGGCAAGTTAAATTCAAGTTAGTTACAGCTCTAACTTGTTATATACTCATTTGTGATGGAAAGTGCATGGAAGAAAAGTTGTTTATTTTTTTGTAATTAACAACATGCAAGCTACAAAAATATGAATATCTCTTCGGGTGTTCTGAAAATTTACCTGTTGAGTTAGATTCAAGTTATTTCCAGCTCTAACTCGGTAAATATTCACTTGCAAGTGAAAGTGCATAGAAGAAAAGTTGTTCATTTTGTTGCAATTAACATTGTGCAAGCAAGAAAAATTTCCAAATCTCGGGTTTTCTTCTGAAAATTTACCTGTTGAGTTGAATTCAAGTTAGTTACAGCTCTACCATATTAAATACTCATTTGTGATGGAAATTGCATAGATGAAAAGTTGTTTATTTTGTTTTTGTTAACATTGTTCAAGCAAAAAAATTTGAAAATTTATTTTTGTGTTCTGAAAATTTGCCAAAAATTTAATTAGGCCTAGGAATTAAAATAGCACAAACATGCATAAATTTTACAGTATATTCAATACAAAAGATATAACGCAGAGAATTTTTACTTGTGACTTAGGTCAGGCTTTGATTTTTGGCACTCGTAAATTTTACGTTCACTTCTTACCTGTTCGTCACCACGCTCCCACTCTGTAAAATGTGGTATATTTCTTTTAAGCATGGAATTTAGTTCATTTTTTTCAGTTTAGTGTGGGATATATCTAATCAGTATGAAATTCAGTGTATTTCCCTTCATTTTAGTATGTGAAATTTATTTTAAACATGGCATTTACTTCATTTTTCTTCAGTTTTGTGTGGGGTATTTATTTTCAGTATGGAATTTAGTTAATTTTTATTCAGTTTAGTGTGGAGTATATCTTTTTAGTATGAAATTTGATGTATTCTTCTTCAGTTTAGAGTGGGGTTTTGTGTTTTTAGTATGGAATTTGATGTATTCTTCTTCAGTTTAGTGTAAGGGTTTTATCCGACTCGTCTGAGTCGAGTCCGACTCGTCTGAGTCGAGTCCGACTCGTCTGAGTCGAGTCCGACTCGTCTGAGTCGAGTCCGACTCGTCTGAGTCGAGTCCGACTTGTCTGAGTCGAGTCCGACTTGTCTGAGTCGAGTCCGACTCGTCTGAGTCGAGTCCGACTCGTCTGAGTCGAGTCCGACTCGTCTGAGTCGAGTCCGACTTGTCTGAGTCGAGTCCGACTCGTCTGAGTCGAGTCCGACTCGTCTGAGTCGAGTCCGACTCGTCTGAGTCGAGTCCGACTTGTCTGAGTCGAGTCCGACTCGTCTGAGTCGAGTCCGACTCGTCTGAGTCAAGTCCGACTCGTCTGAGTCAAGTCCGACTCGTCTGAGTCGAGTCCGACTCGTCTGAGTCGAGTCCGACTCGTCTGAGTCGAGTCCGACTCGTCTGAGTCGAGTCCGACTCGTCTGAGTCGAGTCCGACTCGTCTGAGTCGAGTCCGACTCGTCTGAGTCGAGTCCGACTCGTCTGAGTCGAGTCCGACTCGTCTGAGTCGGGTCCGACTCGTCTGAGTCGGGTCCGACTCGTCTGAGTCGGGTCCGACTCGTCTGAGTCGGGTCCGACTCGTCTGAGTCGGGTCCGACTCGTCTGAGTCGAGTCCGAGTCGTCTGAGTCGAGTCCGAGTCGTCTGAGTCGAGTCCGAGTCGTCTGAGTCGAGTCCGACTCGTCTGAGTCGAGTCAGACTCGTCTGAGTCGAGTCAGACTCGTCTGAGTCGAGTCCGACTCGTCTGAGTCGAGTCCGACTCGTCCGAGTCGAGTCCGACTCGTCCGAGTCGAGTCCGACTCGTCCGAGTCGAGTCCGACTCGTCCGAGTCGAGTCCGACTCGTCCGAGTCGAGTCCGACTCGTCCGAGTCGAGTCCGACTCGTCCGAGTCGAGTCCGACTCGTCCGAGTCGAGTCCGACTCGTCCGAGTCGAGTCCGACCCGTCCGAGTCGAGTCCGACCCGTCCGAGTCGAGTCCGACCCGTCCGAGTCGAGTCCGACCCGTCCGAGTCGAGTCCGACCCGTCCGAGTCGAGTCCGACCCGTCCGAGTCGAGTCCGACCCGTCCGAGTCGAGTCCGACCCGTCCGAGTCGAGTCCGACCCGTCCGAGTCGAGTCCGACCCGTCCGAGTCGAGTCCGACCCGTCCGAGTCGAGTCTGACCCGTCCGAGTCGAGTCTGACCCGTCCGAGTCGAGTCTGACCCGTCCGAGTCGAGTCTGACCCGTCCGAGTCGAGTCTGACCCGTCCGAGTCGAGTCTGACCCGTCCGAGTCGAGTCTGACCCGTCCGAGTCGAGTCTGACCCGTCCGAGTCGAGTCTGACCCGTCCGAGTCGAGTCTGACCCGTCCGAGTCGAGTCTGACCCGTCCGAGTCGAGTCTGACCCGTCCGAGTCGAGTCTGACCCGTCCGAGTCGAGTCTGACCCGTCCGAGTCGAGTCTGACCCGTCCGAGTCGAGTCTGACCCGTCCGAGTCGAGTCTGACCCGTCCGAGTCGAGTCTGACCCGTCCGAGTCGAGTCTGACCCGTCCGAGTCGAGTCTGACCCGTCCGAGTCGAGTCTGACCCGTCCGAGTCGAGTCTGACCCGTCCGAGTCGAGTCTGACCCGTCCGAGTCGAGTCTGACCCGTCCGAGTCGAGTCTGACCCGTCCGAGTCGAGTCTGACTCGTCCGAGTCGAGTCTGACTCGTCCGAGTCGAGTCTGACCCGTCCGAGTCGAGTCTGACCCGTCCGAGTCGAGTCTGACTCGTCCGAGTCGAGTCTGACCCGTCCGAGTCGAGTCTGACCCGTCCGAGTCGAGTCTGACCCGTCCGAGTCGAGTCTGACTCGTCCGAGTCGAGTCTGACTCATCCGAGTCGAGTCCGACTCCGTTACTTGCATTTTTTTAAAACACACACTGAGGTAGTAAGGGAGCCACAAAATGGCAGTTAGAAGGAGGTTAAGATTCACCCTTCCTGAGTCAAATCTGAATTATCTGAGTCTCGTCCGACTCTTCTGAGTCGAGTGTCCGACTCCTCTGAGTCGAGTCTGGACCTACTGAGTCGGAAAAGTCTTCTTTGAGTCGAAAAATACTTATCTGAGTCGGAAAATACTCTGTTGAATCGAAAAAGACTCTTCTAAGTCGATTCAAACACTTCTGAGTCGAGTCCGACTCATCAGAGTCGAGGAAAACCTGTCGGGAGTCGATTACGGCCGTTGGAGTTGAGTCCGACCCAACGGAGTCGAATCCGACTCCGTTTCTTGCATTTTTTTAAAACACGCTCTGAGGTAGTAAGGGAGCAGATAGTGGGCCCTGGAGTGAGTTTTGTGCCGAAGGTAGTCACGTAGTCACTGGGGTGGCCGCGGAGGCCCGGCTACCGCACACGTGTAGCGAGGTAGCACTAAATGGCCGGCCACGTTGCCGGGGAGTCAGAAATGTAGCCGCGGAGCAGACTTCGTGGGTTTTTTGGGTAGCCGGGGAGATATGAATATGGGTGTGTGTGTGTGTGTGTGTGTGTGTGTGTGTGTGTGTGTGTGTGTGTGTGTGTGTGTGTGTGTGTGTGTGTGTGTGTGTGTGTGTGTGTGTGTGTGTGTGTGTGTGTGTGTGTGTGTGTGTGTGTGTGTGTGTGTGTGTGTGTGTGTGTGTGTGTGTGTGTGTGTGTGTGTGTGTGTGTGTGTGTGTGTGTGTGTGTGTGTGTGTGTGTGTGTGTGTGTGTGTGTGTGTGTGTGTGTGTGTGTGTGTGTGTGTGTGTGTGTGTGTGTGTGTGTGTGTGTGTGTGTGTGTGTGTGTGAGACAAGTGTTCTCTATCGTGAGCTGATTGGGCTGTCTGTGCTGAGTTAACTGCAGTGTCTACCGATGAGTGAGTGGCGGGGTGCTGCTATAGCGTCAGGACTACTGCCATATATCACCTACCCAGGTGCAGTTTGAGTTGCTCAAATGTAAATGTTTATCGCTAAATTAATGGTATGGAAATAAGTAAAATCCAATAGTAACCCAACCTAGCCTCACGCTATAGTACTAGCCAGAGGTAGACCTCACGCTATAGTACTAGCTAGAGGTAGATCTCATGCTATAGTGTGGTAGACCTAACGCTATAGCAGCACCGCTTTCGGCCCAAAGTCATTGGCTACAGTTCTTTGGCTTCCTATGCAAGGCATCAAAGGCGTTTGTTCTCGGAGGAAGGATTCCATGAAATGGACCGTACATTGATGTAGGAAAAGCCATATTTGTCAAATAACTTAGGCGTGAATGATGGTCAGTTGACATGCCCAGCTGTAGATAGGTCTTCGGGAGTTCTATCGTCAGGGCCCACTTTGCTTTTTTCAGTTTTTAATGCCATTTTCGCTACTTCTTTTTGTCTCTTGTTCTTCTCTCTTCCTGACTTGTTATCTCTACGCGCAGATAATCCTGTTAAAAAACATCTTGTGTGCAGATTTACCGTTTCTTTCAGTCCGTGCTAAATGTTTCCTTCTTTTCGCTCTTTCGAGATTTCATTTTATTTGACTATTAAGCGTTAACCAACTAGAATAAGCACCTAAGCTACTGTCATTCAGGGGATTGTTCTCTGTACTGCATACAAGCTCATAATATTGAGTAATTATCCAAGCGATGATGTGCCTCGGATAATTCATGTTTTCCGATCACTCATTTTTGCGGAGAAGCACACTTTAGTTTTGTATGTTTGTAAGGATCTTTTTGTGAAATGTAATGAATATTCTGTCCTGTGAGCAGCATAAATCAATTTAGACACTAACTATTGTTAAACATTTGGAAATGAATAATTAATTTCTATGTATTTCATCCTTACAGGAGTCCCTGAGAGCAGCACTGGCATGCTCGCTAGCCTGCCCTTTGTGTCCCACATTAAGCAAGTAAATTTGTGCCCTTCTCTGCCTCACCTGGAGTTCTTTTTTACATAAAGTGACCTCTGCTGGCCCATCCTACGTCTTTAGCGTCTCATTTTTGACTTTCCCTTGTGAGTTGGGAGTGAAATTCTGCTTCAGTGAATCACAAGCCTGAAATCTTAGCGTCCTTGGTATTGAGTGCAATTTATCCGTGCGTTAGGCCTTCAGTTCTGCATGTCTTAGATCGAATTACGAAAAGAACTTAATCTAAAATTAATCTACCTATTTTATCTATTATAGTGGACACTTTGCCGAAAATTGGTCTCGTTCTTTTACACTGAAAAGAAGTAATGAGACCTTGCCGAAAACTTTTTTTTGGTTTTTTTCACTGAAAAGTGGCAAGTGGAACTCAGTTGAAGACCTGCTGTGATTGACGCCGATTAATGAGCTCAAACAGGTTCACAAGCCTGTCCCAACCTTACGACTCAGGTACAACTTTTCTGCCAATATTCTGTCGGATATTACGTACAATGTGTCCGAAAATCACAAGCATTGTAACCTTGTCAATAAACCTGTGACTAGGAGCAGTAACCGCAAAACGACTTCCTAATCTTGAAGTTGGCCATTAAAGTTTGCTGCTGAGAGTGAAGGCTGAAATTGTCGTTTTATTGGTGGAGTAAAATTTTGTTACCTCCACAGCTGCGGGATCAGTGCCCGTAGACGAACGTAATGTCCAAACTATAAAGTGAAAATTACAGCGTTGTGCTGCAGTGTTGGGCTGCGTAAACTTGTGTTCAGTGTTAACCCACACCAAATTACTGTGTAAATACAACAAATCTCACGACTTTGCTACGCCTTTCGTGCGCGGAGTGAGACGTTCCTTAAACTTTTTGAACTTGGATAATTCTCCGAATTATTTGTAACAATTTGATTTGGATAATTTGCAATCCATGAGCTTTTATGCGGCGGACTGCTGTAGTTCTTCACCTGCAAACTTTAGATGAATTGATTTCCATTGTGTGCAAGGGAAGGAAATATCCCGAGATGCTGTAATTTCACTGGCAACCTCAAACCTCAATCTTTACTTAACTGAAGAGATTACCGAACGGTCCAAAGTTCGGAATCATATCCTTAGAAGAATCTAAGGTTTGTGAATTTTTAATCCCAGGTCTTGAAGGCTTTGGAAATTTCATCCACTTGCAAAGTTGCCGCTGAGGTTTGCTTACAATGAGTTCGGACAACGCTCTCCAGAAACCCTCTGGCGTTTCTTCCTCTTCTGAAGTTTGCCACAACTCCACCGCTGCTGGAACCAACTTCTCTGGAGTGTTGGGCTCAGAAAAGGAGCCCATGGCGCCCAAAGTGTCCGAATTGGATGCAGCAGCGAGGATCACCGGCAATGAAGCCACGTCTTGCGATACTTCGCTCTCCGGAGACGCAACCTCGCAAGAAAATGTTGCGGCACCTTCGCCGAACAAGAAAAAATCGACCATATTTCCTGGTTTTGACTCCACTCCGCTTGTTTCTCCTAAAATTCGCAGCGAAGGTTCTGATACAACTCCAGCCTCGGGGTTGTCGCCTCAACCGTCGGGGCCTGCCAGGCCGGCGGGGCAGAGCCGCACACCGCCTCCCCAGCGGGACAAGCTGTCGGGGCTCACGCGCTGCTTCAATCCCCCCAAGCTGGAGAGGTGAGTAGCGCTCCTGGGTCTCTTTTGGTGAGCTATACGTTCATTTTAATATATATATATATATATGTGTATATATATACCGATAAATATATATATACGTTTCATTATATTTCTCGTACAACTTTTCAAAGTTTCCTTATTCAAATCGGAACGTTGGCCATTTTTTCAGAAACTTGAGGAATTATCTCGCTTGAACAGGATTAAAAACAAATACTAGGCTGCAGCTCGCAAGTTCCCACTCCACTTAGTTGGACGCACTCGCGAATTGAACAGCGCCGCTCTAGGACATCCGAGAACAGAGCAGTTGGGACGCAAAACACGACCGACAAGCTTGGTGATTTGAGCACGAGCTTAATGATGCTCTGTAGGGGCAAAAGCTACTTCAGAACTTATATCAACTCCTTCTAATTTAGTCGACTTTATCACATTGGATACTTTAATAGCGGAGAGTTTAGGAAAATACCTATTTTTGCAACACCTTGTTATCACACACTGATGTCAACGTGTCTTGTCCTTTGGCTTTGATTCTCCAATTGTGTATTTCTGATATGCAGTACTATCATGCGGAGTTGTTGTATGGTGCCTTGTGTTGTGGTGCGTGTTGTGGTGCGTGTTGTGGTGCGTGTTGTGGTGCGTGTTGTGGTGCGTGTTGTGGTGTGTGTTGTGGTGTGTGTTGTGGTGTGTGTTGTGGTGTGTGTTGTGGTGTGTGTTGTGGTGCGTGTTGTGGTGCGTGTTGTGGTGCGTGTTGTGGTGTGTGTTGTGGTGCCTTCAGCCGCTGCCTGGAGCCACGCCTCCCCCTGAGATGCTAAGTAACGTCCCCCAGGGGTCAGTCCCAGGCCCGGAGGTCAAACGCTCGTCCCTGCAGCCATAATTTATTTATGGCAAATTCAGCAGCGCAACTCCGAGCTGCGTTGCGTGGGTGTGTTTGCTGTGTCCTGCACTTTGTTCCATAATTTATGTATTGACAAATTCAGGAGCGCAACTCCGAGCTTCATCCCTGGGAGGTGTTTGATGTTTTGTTTACTGCGAGAGTTTCAGTCGTGCTCGCAGCGCTTCAGTTTGCGCTTCAGTTGTTGGGCTCGGCTCAGGGAATGATACCGTCTCATTAGGGTGCGCTGGTAGGAATGTTCAGCAATGTTTGGATGATATGTTGTGTTTAATTTCACTGCCTGCACTTTATTGGGAAGCAAATGGCAGAGAATGAAAACATCTCATTAGGGAGCGCTAGCAGAAATATTACACATTGTCTGGAGAAATGGTTATGTTTATTTTCTTGCCTTTTCTTAAGTGTAAAGGAATTGATACCATGCTACTTGAAGTGCCTCTCGTTTTTTTTTTCATTATAAGCTTCTCACGCCCGTAGAACGAGACTGCTAAAGCGACAGTATTAGTGAAATGGTGTGATAAATGGCTGGGCGATTTCTTGTGTTGGAATATAGTTCTATCCGGCAAATACTTGAATAGTACGCAAACTTTTTCCAATCGTTATTGCGGTTTCATAATCCAGTTGAAAGGCGGACACTTTCAGGACGCAAACAATAGCGCTAGAAACTAGAATGTGAGGTCCCGATCTGAGGGTTAGGTTGGACTTCTTTTAGTAGAAACTGAATAGGTTTCTCTTTTGTTCAGGACCGCCTTTTTATGATTCACTGTTCTTTTTCGTTCATTTTTGTTGTCCTTCTGCGCCAGCATCTTTCCCTGCCCGTCAACATTTCTGAATGCTTTATTTTCAATACGCTTCCTTCTTTTCAATACGTTTACTTTCTTCTCCAAGTGTTCCCTTCCCTCTACATTTCTTTTTGTGCGTGTTTCTTTTCAAGCATGTTTCATCTGATGTATGTTGTTTTTCGAGCTTATTTCCTTTTCACTTCCCGGGCCCCTATCTTGAGAACTGATTTTTTGTCGCGACTTCATCTATTTTCTCACAGTCGCAAAGTTGCACTCGGCTCGCTTTCACAAACCGCCGAACAAGCCCCACTGGAGACCGTCCAATGAGCAGTTTTGCCCGCCAGAGTTTGGACACAAAAGTTGGTCTCGTCGTTGACTTGTTTACAGTGGGAGTGCGTCCTGCTCACGGTAGAGGAAACAAGGTAGGGTCATTTCTATGGGAGAAAATACACCTCCTCTTGTTCGGCTAGCGAATAGAAAGGCTTTATTTAACACAAACTTTATGACGTCACCATAGCGACATATCGTTAGGCCAATAGTGGAGCCAGATTTGGAGGTAGCAGTGCTACCAGATGCAATATGAGCGCTGCAATTGGTTCGTCGCCATGACGTCAGCAAAACCACACAGTCAACAAAAAAAAGACTGGTTTGAACCTACCTTGTCTCCTTTACCGAGGTCCTCCCCGCTTGTTGTGCTGCGGTGTGATGAGAACGCCTGCTTTTTAAAAGGAATTTGCTGGGAACGAGAACGAGGTGCAGTTTTCCCTCCTAGTTGCAATCGCGGGGATTTTCGTAGATCGAAACTCGGAATTTTGGAGATCAGGGGGATGCCTGTATCAACTTGGCGGGATGAGATCTGGGGTGTGTGGTGTATGTAGCGTGTGATGGAAACTGGGGTCGGGGTGTCGGGTGTGTGACTGTCACACACATCGTGCCGTGTATTTACTGCCATCTCTATGCGGATGCAGAGGGGGATCTGGCCGATGTACAGATAATTTGTTCTGAAAGTTTCTTTCGGTGCCCAGTTTTCACTCACTGTAGCGTACACCCGCTGCTAATTAGCTAAATTTCCACTCCTTATAATTCGCTGCAGTTGTTACCAAAGTACTGTGCGCTCCTTTTTATTGGGCTATTTTCTGTAACATTTTTTTCGTCGTGCTGCGCAAAGCTTGACTTGAAAGGAACTCGCAGTCATGCCGCCATTTGCATTCCGTTGTCGGGAAACTCTACGGTCCTTTCTCCTGGCACTCAAAGAATTGAGTCCTGCCTGCGGGGTGCTGGTGGGTCAGACGACTTGCAAGGCCAGAAAAGGACTTGTTTTTACTTTGAACGGATTTCGTTGATGCCAAAAGCGTGAGAAGAAGAATTTTAGTCATACATTTATATAGAGTCTGTCATTTATATAGTCTCGTTTACAAAGAGTAGGTCTGAGCTTCGCTTATTCTTATCTTGGATGTCCCACAAAAACGTTTCCTAAATTTTGGTCCCCTAATCTATGCAGTTGCTTGAAATTACAGGACAATGGAAATTCTCCGGTCTTGTTTCAGCTGCATTCTAGGGGTCTTTAATTGTTGAAAATAAAGAATTACTCTAAATTTTTAAAACGCCTAAATGGTTAATTTGTCCGTATGTAGTATACAATTTGAAAAATCGGGGAAAGATTTATGAGACTTACTAGTTTCTGGTCTCTAAATATATCCCTGATACTTTTTAAATTGTATCCTAAATACACACGAGTATTTAAACCACTCGGGCAAGTTAAAAATTGCGTTATACCGGGTGGCGCATAAGTAACGCACCCTTTTAAAAAAGTAATTATAAATAAACTATTGCAAGCGTTAGAGGAACTCTTAAAGTTTATTTACATGTCGTATAGTGTCTACAGATACCCAGTGTATATTGCGGTAATAAATCTTTAAAATTTTCCTTCAAAATGGTGCGCTACACGAAAGAACAACGAACAAAAATTGTTGAACTCTACTTTTCATGTAATGGTTAAATTATTGCAGTGCAGAGAAGTTACAGGAACATTTTAATGATGGAAGAAGTCCTGATAAAAATTGCATAAAAGCAATGGTCTCTAAATTCAAGGAAACCGGATCAACAGTAGACAAACGGCGCTTTGGAAGGCCGCGAGCCGTTAGAACTTATGTTTCAATTCAGGCTGCTTCAGAGAGCGTTGCTGATCGGCCCACAACTTCAATGAGGAAACCTTCTACTCAACTGACGACGTCTCGCAGGTCTCTACAACGAATTATGAAAGAAGATTTGAAATATCATACAATCTTTCTTACTTTATTTATTAATTTTTTAAAGGGTGCGTTACTTATGCGCCACCCTGTACAAGAGGTCCTTTGTTCTCGGCCTGCTTCCCTGGTCACCTCCATAAAAATTTAATTTTGAAAAGCAAATTCACACTTCTTACACGAATTAGAGAATTTAAAATTCAAAAATTTTTGAACTTGAATTATATACACTCTCTAACGCGGTACCGCGAACGGCACCTGTTATAAAATTTGCAATATGAACTCCAGTGCTGGCAACGAGAGTTGATGCCACGGTAGAGGAAACCAGTCTTTTTTCGTAGACGGTGTGGTTTTGCTGACGTCACGGCTACGAACCAATAGCAGCGCTCATATTGCATCTGGTAGCACTGCTACCCCCCAAATCTGGCTCCACTATTGGCCTAACGACACGACATTTTGGTGACGACATGAAGTTTGTTTGAAATAAAGTTTTTCTATTGGCTAGCCGAAGAAGAAAAACTGTATTTCCCTCCATAGACATGACCCTACCTTGTTTCCTCTACCATGGTTGATACTGAAGTGAGTGTGACATTTGATTCGGCGTGTGGGCGTCGCCGCGAGAAACAAAATCCGCGCTGCTGAAAAATTTGACAGAAAAGGGCGAGATAAATGACGTCAGAATCCTGAATCCAGGCGAGCAACGCCAGAGCAAAATAATGGAGTGAGTGACGGCATGGAAGGGATGTGGGTGGAACGCTCAAAACGACGTGTGAAGAAGGAGACTTAGGAACTGCTGCTCAGAAGCTAGGAGAGTATGCATGTATGAAGGACAGCGTGGACAGATACTTCATTCGAGTGCTGCTTGGCTAATAATTCAATAACAAAAGAAAATGAGAGGTCAAATGTGCTTTTGCTCATCACTGTGTTCCAAGTTGTTTTCTTATCACCCTAGGTGATAAGATAAAGGTTAAAAACGATCTAAAAACGATCTAAACGATTAGAGAAACAGCTAAAACGATCTAATACTGTTTGGTTGTTGCAGTAAACTAATAAAAACTCTGAGCAGCTGCCAATGTAAGTTTTCGTACTGACATTGTAGTATTTTGTGTTCGGTCGCTTGGAGTGCTCTGGACTCGGCAAATTGCTTGTGTCGTAGCCACCTGAACAGCATTATGGTCGCTTAGCTACAGACATTATTGTGTTGGCGGTATTGTTAGTGGTGGCGGTATTGTTAGTGGTGGTGGTATTGTTACTGGTGGTGGTATTCTTAGTGGTGGTGGTATTGTTAGTGTGGTGGTATTGTTAGTGGTGGTGGTACTGTTACTGGTGGTGGTATTGTTAGTGGTGGTGGTATTGTTAGTGGTGGTGGTATTGTTAGTGGTGGTGGTATTGTTAGTGGTGGTGGTATTGTTAGTGGTGGTGGAATTGTTAGTGGTGGTGGTATTGTTACTGGTGGTGGTATTGTTAGTGGTGGTGGTGGTATTGTTAGTGGTGGTGGTGGTGGTGACTGGCCTGGCAGTGGCAGTGTGAACTGCTGTTAGTGGCTGCTCCTCACAGTCCAGTCCATGCTGTCATTAGTTACAGTTCTCGCTGCCACTAACGGCAGTTAACGCTGCCACTAACGGCAGTTCACACTGCCACTAACGGCAGTACACACTGCCACTAGCAGCAGTTCACATTTGTCTGAGCTCATAATAAGGAAATGACTGTGTGCAGTATAATTTACAGGTATGTTTATCGCTTTTTGTACGAGTGATGCTGTGTGTGCCATCAAAATACCAGAATTTGCCCAACAGGCGTCGTTTTATAATTTATAAATAGAATTTGATAAATTTCAACGGAGTACGGTGCTGAAAATGTATCGGAAGTGACTTGACATGTTAGCCTGCCATGTCAGAATGCGATCGATGCAGGTAATCGACTTAGTTTATAGATCATCAATTAGAAATGCCTGCCTCGTGATTGGTCGACACGCCATCCCAAAGGGGCTCGCCATTGGCCAATATTGGCCCACTCCCTCCAGCTATTTTAGACGTCCACTTTTTATTTCCTCGACTAAAGCGATAAAATTTCTTTTGCAACGTGTTGTGTGGAAGGCAACACTCACAAAGCCCATCAGTTGTGTGGCAGAATAAAATGTGGGAACGTAAAATAAAGTCTAATTAGACGGTGAACGGTGAATATGTAAAAATCTTACGTGAATGGCAGTCTCAAAGTTTTGTTGTAAAATGTGTGACCATGCAATGTTATGCTTGATTTTGGGACACTTGTTGTACGTGATGATGTAACTCAGGATCTATTGATGTGAATTATTGTTTGTTATCTTCTATTCAGCTTGATAACCTGCAGAAATTTTCAGGCATGATGAATTTACGGGAGAAAGCGAAAACAAATTCAGTAAAGTCGTTCCGGTAATTTTCATCAAAGCAAATGTTTGACTGTCAAAAAAGAAGTTCTTTTGTACGCTCACGCGCCCGGTTGATATTCATGACAAGCCTCAGTTTATTGCTCGCATGCAGGAGCTGTGCGGTCCCGAGCTGAGGGTTTGCTTAGTATTCTTTTCGCTGATACAGATTTCGTCTTGTTTTCTTATGAATCATCTTTTTTTTGGTTCAATGCTGTAATGTGTTCTACTTGCTAGGCATTCTTTTTGTTTATACAAATTTGGTTTTCTTATGCTATGAACCCTTTTTTTAATCGAATCTGTTCTAGCTTATCATCGAAACGAGCTTCTTTTCCTAAATTGGTTTGCATCAGAAGGGAATAAGTTTATTCGGCATCAAATATTTACTAGAGGAATTGATGACGAGGTTTGAAGCTCCAGGAAAACTCCTGCATCAATCTGTCCTGCATCAACCTATCCTGCATCAACCTATCCTGCATCACCTATCCTGCATCAACCTATTCTGCATCAACCTCTCCTGCATCAACCTCTCCTGCATCAACCTCTCCTGCATCAACCTCTCCTGCATCAACCTCTCCTGCATCAACCTCTCCTGCATCAACCTCTCCTGCATCAACCTCTCCTGCATCAACCTCTCCTGCATCAACCTCTCCTGCATCAACCTCTCCTGCATCAACCTCTCCTGCATCAACCTCTCCTGCATCAACCTCTCCTGCATCAACCTCTCCTGCATCAACCTCTCCTGCATCAACCTCTCCTGCATCAACCTCTCCTGCATCAACCTCTCCTGCATCAACCTCTCCTGCATCAACCTCTCCTGCATCAACCTCTCCTGCATCAACCTCTCCTGCATCAACCTCTCCTGCATCAACCTCTCCTGCATCAACCTCTCCTGCATCAACCTCTTCTGCATCAACCTCTCCTGCATCAACCTCTCCTGCATCAACCTCTCCTGCATCAACCTCTCCTGCATCAACCTCTCCTGCATCAACCTCTCCTGCATCAACCTCTCCTGCATCAACCTCTCCTGCATCAACCTCTCCTGCATCAACCTCTCCTGCATCAACCTCTCCTGCATCAACCTCTCCTGCATCAACCTCTCCTGCATCAACCTCTCCTGCATCAACCTCTCCTGCATCAACCTCTCCTGCATCAACCTCTCCTGCATCAACCTCTCCTGCAACAACCTCTCCTGCAACAACCTATTCTGCATCAAGAAAATCCAAACCTACCCAACCCTCTGGTCGGGACTGCACATTTTCCCCCTTGGAGCAATAAACTGAAGCATCTTATTAATAATAATAACTCATCTGAGGATCAAAAAAGTATTTTTGGCGCTCTCTACTCTGCTTGAATATTGTTAGTTTATTTTTAATTTTGAAATTACTGTCCTGCAGGGAATCTAATGTCGTTTCTGTTCAGATTTTAATTTCACAAAGCTACATAGCTCGACCTGACGAGCTCAGAATAGCGACGGCTTCATAACATCCCATTCAGTTTAGGGGATGGGATTCTACTGAGCGCGGGCTCAAAAAATAGAGCAATTATAGCGAAAGATTTCGGATGGATGAAATATTTTTGGCGGTGGGCTCATATCTTCGCTGTTTTCTTTTCTGTTGAGAGTCCTGGAACATCGTCGAACTTGCGTGTCCCAACGCTGTTCTCTTAGGTACCATTTTCGTATTGGTTAATTATTAGTTTAAAATTTTGTGGACAGATATGCTAAAATTGACGGTAGTCAGCCGTCCTTACTGAGAATGTCTGTAGGAATTTTAGGGCCATGCACATAAATGTTACTTATACTCGTACTGCCATCTGAAGCCCGAAAGATAATTGAATCCTGGTTGCAAAATCCGTAGACTTATAGTATATTTTCGGAATATACGTTGTTAGAAGTAATTTAGTCTTGAGGCCTGGAGCCACTCTTTCCGGCCAGCTGAGTGGAGCCACTCTTTCCGGCCAGCTGAGTGGAGCCACTCTTTCTGGCCAGCTGAGTGGAGCCACTCTTTCCGGCCAGCTGAGTGGAGCCACTCTTTCCGGCCAGCTGAGTGGAGCCACTCTTTCCGGCCAGCTGAGTGGAGCCACTCTTTTCGGCCAGCTGAGTGGAGCCACTCTTTCCGGCCAGCTGAGTGGAGCCACTCCTTCCGGCCAGCTGAGTGGAGCCACTCTTTCAGACCAGCTGAGTGGAGCCACTCTTTCAGACCAGCTGAGTGGAGCCACTCTTTCAGACCAGCTGAGTGGAGCCACTCTTTCAGACCAGCTGAGTGGAGCCACTCTTTCAGACCAGCTGAGTGGAGCCACTCTTTAAAACCAGCTGAGTGGAGCCACTCTTTAAAACCAGCTGAGTGGAGCCACTCTTTAAGACCAGCTGAGTGGAGCCACTCTTTAAGACCAGCTGAGTGGAGCCACTCTTTAAGACCAGCTGAGTGGAGCCACTCTTTCAGACCAGCTGAGTGGAGCCACTCTTTCAGACCAGCTGAGTGAAGCCACTCTTTCAGACCAGCTGAGTGGAGCCACTCTTTCAGACCAGCTGAGTGGAGCCACTCTTTCAGACCAGCTGAGTGGAGCCACTCTTTCAGACCAGCTGAGTGGAGCCACTCTTTCAGACCAGCTGAGTGGAGCCACTCTTTCAGACCAGCTGAGTGGAGCCACTCTTTCAGACCAGCTGAGTGGAGCCAATCTTTCAGACCAGCTGAGTGGAGCCAATCTTTTAGACCAGCTGAGTGGAGCCAATCTTTTAGACCAGCTGAGTGGAGCCACTCTTTCCGGCCAGCTGAGTGGAGCCACTCTTTTCGGCCAGCTGAGTGGAGCCACTCTTTCCGGCCAGCTGAGTGGAGCCACTCTTTCCGGCCAGCTGAGTGGAGCCACTCTTTCCGGCCAGCTGAGTGGAGCCACTCTTTCAGACCAGCTGAGTGGAGCCACTCTTTCAGACCAGCTGAGTGGAGCCACTTTTTCAGACCAGCTGAGTGGAGCCACTCTTTCAGACCAGCTGAGTGGAGCCACTCTTTAAGACCAGCTGAGTGGAGCCACTCTTTAAGACCAGCTGAGTGGAGCCACTCTTTCAGACCAGCTGAGTGGAGCCACTCTTTCAGACCAGCTGAGTGGAGCCACTCTTTCAGACCAGCTGAGTGGAGCCACACTTTCAGACCAGCTGAGTGGAGCCACTCTTTCAGACCAGCTGAGTGGAGCCAATCTTTCAGACCAGCTGAGTGGAGCCAATCTTTCAGACCAGCTGAGTGGAGCCAATCTTTCAGAACAGGTGAGTGGAGCCAATCTTTTAGACCAGCTGAGTGGAGCCAATCTTTTAGACCAGCTGAGTGGAGCCAATCTTTTAGACCAGCTGAGTGGAGCCAATCTTTTAGACCAGCTGAGTGGAGCCAATCTTTTAGACCAGCTGAGGGGAGCCACTCTTTCCGGCCAGCTGAGGGGAGCCACTCTTTCCGGCCAGCTGAGGGGAGCCACTCTTTCAGACCAGCTGAGGGGAGCCACTCTTTCAGACCAGCTGAGTGGAGCCACTCTTTCAGACCAGCTGAGTGGAGCCACTCTTTCCGGCCAGCTGAGTGGAGCCACTCTTTCCGGCCAGCTGAGTGGAGCCACTCTTTCCGGCCAGCTGAGTGGAGCCACTCTTTCCGGCCAGCTGAGTGGAGCCACTCATTCCGGCCAGCTGAGTGGAGCCACTCTTTCCGGCCAGCTGAGTGGAGCCACTCTTTCCGGCCAGCTGAGTGGAGCCACTCTTTCCGGCCAGCTGAGTGGAGCCACTCTTTCCGGCCAGCTGAGTGGAGCCACTCTTTCCGGCCAGCTGAGTGGAGCCACTCTTTCCGGCCAGCTGAGTGGAGCCACTCTTTCCGGCCAGCTGAGTGGAGCCACTCTTTTCGGCCAGCTGAGTGGAGCCACTCTTTTCGGCCAGCTGAGTGGAGCCACTCTTTCAGACCAGCTGAGTGGAGCCACTCATTTCGGCCAGCTGAGTGGAGCCACTCTTTCAGACCAGCTGAGTGGAGCCACTCTTTCAGACCAGCTGAGTGGAGCCAATCTTTCAGACCAGCTGAGTGGAGCCACTCTTTCAGACCAGCTGAGTGGAGCCACTCTTTCAGACCAGCTGAGTGGAGCCACTCTTTCAGACTAGTTGGTAGAGCCACTCTTTCAGACCAGCTGAGTGGAGCCAATCTTTTAGACCAGCTGAGTGGAGCCAATCTTTTAGACCAGCTGAGTGGAGCCACTCTTTCAGACCAGCTGAGTGGAGCCACTCTTTCAGACCAGCTGAGTGGAGCCAATCATTTAGACCAGCTGAGTGGAGCCAATCTTTTAGACCAGCTGAGTGGAGCCAATCTTTTAGACCAGCTGAGTGGAGCCACTCTTTTAGACCAGCTGAGTGGAGCCACTCTTTTAGACCAGCTGAGTGGAGCCACTCTTTTAGACCAGCTGAGTGGAGCCACTCTTTCAGACCAGCTGAGTGGAGCCACTCTTTCAGACCAGCTGAGTGGAGCCACTCTTTCAGACCAGCTGAGTGGAGCCACTCTTTCAGACCAGCTGAGTGGAGCCACTCTTTCAGACCAGCTGAGTGGAGCCACTCTTTCAGACCAGCTGAGTGGAGCCACTCTTTCAGACCAGCTGAGTGGCTGGAAGCGAGTGCATGACTTTCCAGTAAATAAATTTGGATTCATTGCTTCTATTACCGAATTTTTCCATATTTATATTAAATATTTATCTTTCAAATTTTGTGTTCGGGAACTGAAAGTTTGGCGCTTGAAGCATCACTTTTTAACACATCAAGCCTGTATAGCATCAAACGGCCGTGCATCAAACGGCCGTGCATCAAACGGCCGTGCATCAAACGGCCGTGCATCAAACGGCCGTGCATCAAACGGTCGTGCATCAAACGGCCTGTGCATCAAACTTTGCTGCATCAAACGGCCGTGCATCAAACGGCCTGTGCATCAAACTTTGCTGCATCAAACGGCCTGTGCATCAAACTTTGCTGCATCAAACGGCTCGTGCATCAAACGGCCCGTGCATCAAACTTTGCTGCATCAAACGGCTCGTGCATCAAACGGCCGTGCATCAAACTTTGCTGCATCAAACGGCTCGTTAAGATTTCGGAGCTCCTTTTTTGTTGAGGCTCGCTTCAGAAATTTATTTTTTATTTAATTTAGGAGCGAAGAGCAAAGTGAGGATGAGTTTAAAAATCTTTGTGAAATTATTTTTGTTGACGAACTCTTGCGATTTTGTGAAGGTTACGAATGGGAGAAGCAGATATATGGAAGAAATATAAACATGTTAGAAGCAGTTACAAATAGAACTCGAAGCCTGAAATTAGGAGGAACAGCGAATTAGGAATAGAAATCAATTGAAAATGTCGAGAAATGAAATGAAGGGCCCACGTTGCTACTGAGAGCAATAAAAGAAAGCATCTTATGAATATTAACTAGACATCTGCACGTCAACTAAATACTTTCTTTGACAGTCGAAAATTGGCTTTGTTGACGGGAACTGACCAATGCCGGCACAACTCACTGAATTTTCATTGAATTTCACGTGAAAAAATCTCCTATCTGAAAATTACTGCAGGTTGTGAAACTCAATGGAATATTAATGCATAAATTTCCATTCATTGAACCTGAGTTACGTCATCACGTGTTAATAGGGCAGCAAAATCAAACATAGAAGATAGCTTCCTTTTGGTCGGAGGAATGAGAGCATCAGAATCAATTAGAAGAGTAAAGAGAGAGAATAAGGGACGCAATTTCTACGGTATTTGCGCAAGTATACGCTTGTGTTGTGGCAGAGAGCCATGAGCATAAATGTTTCTTTTTTTGCCATCTGATGTCCGGAAGTAAATTGAATCCTGGTTAGAAAATCCGTAGACTATGAGTATTTTTTCTGTATACAAGAAGTTTGAAGTAATTTAGTCGAGTCTTGCGTATATTCGTAGCTGCAAAATAGGTTTTACGATCTCTTGTATCGCGTGGATGATGTCTAACGGGATACTTTCTGCAAATTCGCTGCGCAATCCCGTAAATATGACGACGATTGTTGTGAATTTTTTTTCTATCGATAGGATTTTTTTTCCAAATATACACCTCTTCTTTCTCAGACCTTCCCATTTTATTATGAGGCAGAGCTGAGCTGAAGCTGCAGGAGTGCTGCACAGCGCAGCCACACAGGCAGGCTGTATGGCCACTTCACTAAGTTATTTACCTCAATGCTTTATCGATGTTTCCCTCAAGGGGACACAACTATTGTACCTATGAGCATTAGCGCTCCCAGAGGGAAATGTGTGAGGTTCTGAGCTGAGAGTTAGGTAGGCCTACCTTTGTTGAAATAAAATGTTTTTGTCATATTAAGTACCACCTTTTTTCGGTTCACTGCTGTCCTCTATTTCAGCACCTATTACTCTCGTCTTCAACTTTGATCTTGTTTCATAAGATTCTTTCTCAACTTGCTGTTTCTATGCCTCTTCTTCATAGATTCCGCGTTACCTTATCTTTATACTAAGTGGGGCCTTCCTCCTTCATTTCGGAACGTTTTCTTTTCAGCGGTTATGAAGGCTTAAGCAAACATCTAATCTAATTTAATCTAATCTAATCTGATCTAATCTTATCTAATCTATCTAAGTTGCCTAATGATGCAGGCCCCAGGCGTGTAATTGATCAAGGCTACAAACTCACGGGCCAATCAGAAAGAAGTACCATTTCCTATTAGCCAATGAGAAAGATATTTCCCTCCTTAATTATAAAACTGAGCTTCTTCAGTCGGTCCGCTAAAAGACTGGGCTTTAAGAGACCCCAAATGACTTGGCGGTAATTAAATATTTTTTATCCTCGTCGTAATTAGGCAGCGCTCAGCGAGGCAGCCACGTGCGCTCGGTGCTGTGGTGCGCACGTGACGCACGGAACATGGTAGGGCCGAACCGGTCTTTTTTGCGTCGATCGTGTGGCAATGGTGACGTCATGCCAACGGACCAATAGCAGCGCTCATATTGCATCTGGCAATACTGCAAGCCTCAAATCTGGTGCCACTATTGGCCTAACGACATGTCGCAATGATGACGTCATAAGGTTTGTTTGAAATGCAGCCGTTCTATTGGTAAGCCGAACAAGAGGAGGTGTATTTGCCCCATAAAAATGACTCTGCCTTGTTTCCTGTAGTGAAGGGTCGCGTCGTGTTGGGGCAGTGCAAGCTCAACTTACGCTGAATTTACGAAAAATTATTATCGACAGAAGAAGAACAACATGGAGCTCTAAACATCAACCGGAAGCGAGGAGTAGCCCGCTACTGTGCTTTCAGTAAGTCGATCGAACTTGCGCGTATGAGTTGAAACTTTGTTTTAAAGTTCATTTCCGAGGCGCAAAGTTTGGTTTTACGGTAACTGAGGGCCGACAGACCTGAGGGAACAGGCGGCGTAATTATTACTGGATTTATAAGAAACGAGTTTGTCTCAAGTTCGAGGCTTGGTCTCGGTTCAAACTTTTTTTGAGTTGTTGAGCAGTTTTACGATATTTTAGTTGATGTTGACACGATGAGAAAGAAGCTCAAGGCTAGAGGGTTTTACTGGTTTCGATTTTGGGTTTTACTTTGGGTTAAGACCTACAGATACTCAATTTGCTTACGTTTTGCATAATATTATTCCTGGAAACTTTCCGTCTTGCATGAGTGACTGTTCTAAAAGAGTTCATCTCGCACAGAGTTCTATCCTACTTCGTTTTCTCCGTTTTACTCCGGCGTTCTAACAGTTCTGAGAACGATCATCGTACGAAAAGTTTCTTAGTTTGGTCCTGCGTTTTTGTTTTTGCGTAGAAGCTTTGGACCTGCCAGCTTTCGCTGCCTCGTTGCCGCGACGAGCTGTGAAGCAGCGCGAGAGGCTCTAATTCAACACTACAGAAGCCTTCCTTCAACCACCGCACCTTTAGTCTCGTCTCCCAGCGGTGCGGGAGGATTTGACATCACTCACGGGTTTTCATTCCATGAACAACACGATAAGGTCAAAATAAAACTTTAGGTCTACTGTGCACTGAGCCTTTGACTCGCCAAACAATTAGGGCTTGGCCACAATTAGGGCTTGGCCACAATTAGGGCCTGACCCCAATTAGGGCATGACTCCAATTAGGGCATGACCCCAATTAGGGCATGACTCCAATTAGGGCATGACCCCAATTAGGGCATGACCCCAATTAGGGCATGACCCCAATTAGGGCATGACCCCAATTAGGGCATGACCCCAATTAGGGCATGACCCCAATTAGGGCATGACCCCAATTAGGGCATGACCCCAATTAGGGCATGACCCCAATTAGGGCATGACCCCAATTAGGGCATGACCCCAATTAGGGTAGGACCCCAATTAGGGTAGGACCCCAATTAGGGTAGGACCCCAATTAGGGTAGGACCCCAATTAGGGTAGGACCCCAATTAGGGTAGGACCCCAATTAGGGTAGGATTCCAATTAGGGTAGGACCCCAATTAGGGTAGGACCCCAATTAGGGTAGGACCCCAATTAGGGTAGGACCCCAATTAGGGTAGGACCCCAATTAGGGTAGGATTCCAATTAGGGTAGGATTCCAATTAGGGTAGGACCCCAATTAGGGTAGGACCCCAATTAGGGTAGGACCCCAATTAGGGTAGGACCCCAATTAGGGTAGGATTCCAATTAGGGTAGGACCCCAATTAGGGTAGGACCCCAATTAGGGTAGGACCCCAATTAGGGTAGGATTCCAATTAGGGTAGGACCCCAATTAGGGTAGGACCCCAATTAGGGTAGGACCCCAATTAGGGTAGGATTCCAATTAGGGTAGGACCCCAATTAGGGTAGGACCCCAATTAGGGTAGGACCCCAATTAGGGCAGGACCCCAATTAGGGCATGACCACAACTAGGGTGCGCCCAAAAGGCAGAGCTGAAATAAGAGAAGCCCAGCTCTGTGAGGGGTTAAGTTTAGAGTCTGAATTTCATCGGTCGTATCCTCGAGCTGTTATGGCAGCCGATGAGTGCAGAGCTCCAATAGCTCCCCTGGGACAAGCTCCCTGCGTCTGACTTGTTGCGACCCTCTGTCCCCTTTATTGAGTTGCTATCGAGTTTACTGCTCCTATTTTGGACCTATACTTTACTTCCCATAGGACAGGTTGTATTTATGGTTGAGCTTAGATGTTCTCTCTAACATTCCCGACATCCGTTTCCTGTTTTTGTAAGAATTTAATCAACAGAAGAATTGGGCAGATTTGAAATATACTGTTGCACTTGAGAAGATATTGCGACGATTTGCCCACTACTATGGAAAAAATTCCCTAAATACGTGCGTTGTAAATAAAAGTAGAACAGCTCTCTGACTTTCCTTCTGTTATTTAAATGTTTGATGCAGAAGCGAGACAGACCGAAAAACAATTATAGGTTGTTGTACTGGAGTCCTGAGTAGTCCTCGTCAAAGTGCCAGAAATTCTGCGATCACCACGACGCTGCAGGGGAACGTGAATTCATGAACGTAAACGTTCTTTGCTCTTCGTTTCGAGCTTGAAGTGCTGATGAATTTACGTTCCCCTGCAGCGTCGTGGTGATCGCAGAATTTCTGGCACTTTGACGAGGACTACTCAGGACTCCAGTACAACAACCTATAATTGTTTTTCGGTCTGTCTCGCTTCTGCATCAAACATTTAAAAAACAGAAGGAAAGTCAGAGAGCTGTTCTACTTTTATTTACAACGCACGTATTTAGGGAATTTTTTCCATAGTAGTGGGCAAATCGTTGCAATATCTTCTCAAGTGCAACAGTATATTTTAAATCTGCCCAATTCTTCTGTACCGTAATTTTTTAATTAGTCTTTCATTTGAATTTCGTTTGATTTTTATTCCATGCTCAGCAGCTATTGATGAAATACTTGAACTCTGAGGGAGATTAAATGATCTTATCGAGTGGAATTAACACTCCCTTCGAAAATGCGAAGTCTCTAGATGTTTAGATTGTATTTTTTTGTGAAATAATTTTTTGATATGGATCAAACTTTTTCTGTTCCGTTCCTTTTTTTCAGCTGTTCAGTCTTACTTTAGCTTTTATCTTCTTTTGCTGTTTCTGTACTTAAGGAATCCGGTGTAGGAACGCCTTTGTACATAGATTCTTGGTATCCCTTCTTCCATAATTCCACAATCGTAAGGAGGGACGTTTCAGGAGGCATATGATGACTAGGCAGAAGGTGTACGTTTAGGTTAGCCTGGCTTGTCTATCCTCCGCTATGGATGCTAGCGCCAGGGGGAGACCGGTCGTCACCTCAGTTATAGATAGTCCGTCGGGGCTTCTATGGTTCATGCTCGCTATGCGCCTTTCGATTTGAACGTCATTGCCATCTTTTCTTTCTCTTTCGTCCCTATTCCTTCACAATTTGGTGATTCAAAACGCGAGGTATCCTACGTAGGAAAACATATTTTCTTTTGTACATACCGAATTGTCCGTTATTTTGAAGTCGTCTTTGTTGTGGCTAGAAAGCCTATAACTGAATAATGTATTTTGAAGAATAATTATAATAATCTAGCTTGAACTCGGCTTATGAGCTTATCTGAACGTCTATGTTTTAACGTGGTACAACTCGTGAAAAGTTATAGATTTCGCTGCATGACGTATGCGCAGACAGCCTCTATACTGCAATTTTTGGAATGAGTTTGAAGTAGTCGGTCCTATATATGAAGTGAACGGAGCTCGAGAGTGTGGAAGTCCTTACGCAGTAAATTATAGCGTAGCTGATGTCCTAAACAGCAGATGAGATAAAAAAGAATAATATTTGAATAGAAATGTTTTCTAACCGATGTTATTCTCCGTATTTTTAAATGAAGACCAACTCGCTGAGCAACAGAGCATTAGACACCCGAATGTCATTTCTGTACGAAATATTTGAGGTTCAATTGTTCATTCCTATGAAACATTGAAATCCACACCAGAAAGTCTTTCAGTGACATCCTGAGTAAAGACTACGTGCTGTTGTGTCCAATTGTGGTCTACTGGAGAGCACTGAACGTTCGCTGATTGTTGCACATGGCGGATGAGGGGATGCCATCGCAAGTATTTTTCCACCCCTCGCGTCCAATTATACCACAAGAGGAGGTCGTGGTGCGGGGCTGAGGGCTGTTGTTGACGTGTGGAGCTTGCAGTTGCCGTGTTTGTGAACTCGTGGAAATCCTGGAAATTTGTGAGTCATTTCTAGATTTTTCCTGGTGGCTCTTCCAGCATTCTGCTTCGTCATCACAACCATTTTTATGTTGACCACTATTTGGAACATCTTTTTTGAAACAACCATTTTTTTGCTATTAACTATTCGGAATAACTATTTTGTCTGGTAATTATACTTGTAACAACTATTTTGTCTGCTATTTACTTCTTAAAACAACTATTTTGTCTGCTATTTACTTCTTAAAACAACTATTTTGTCTGCTATTTACTTCTTAAAACAACTATTTTGTCTGCTATTTACTTCTTAAAACAACTATTTTGTCTGCTATTTACTGTTTGAAACAACTATTTTAAGAGAATCATTTTATTCGCGAGAAATAAAGCTTAGAGGATTAAATGTAAGGTCCCAAGCTTAAGGGTGAGGTTCAGTTCCTTTTTGTTAAAATAAGATAAACTTTTGTTTCTCACGGGCGTATTTTTTGATTAAGTGCTGTTTTTTTCAGAATCTACACCTTTTTTCACAACTTTTGTTTTGACTTATAAACTTTTTCCACTTAAATATCTCAATGCGTAGTGCAGGGCACACATTTGGTGTCCTGTACCTGTTACCTCTATCTCCCGTTACATGGCGCCTTCCTCCCTCCCCTCTAGGGAGCTTCTTCTTTGTGCTTTGGGAGGCTTTAACTAACAACCTTGTAATCTAATCAGCTTTGGTGCAGTAAATCTTCACCCCTTAGTTTTACGTGCTGTTTTTGCGTTAATTTGTTGTCTCTCACTGCGTGCTTTGTGTGTCGCAAATACGTTACTTTTTCTTCCACTTTGCGCGTCAAAGAAAACACCGCCTCGCCATCAGAGGAACACACGGCGCTTTCGAGCGGCAGATGTGGGACTAGGATTCAAACTACTGTTAACGAGGCGGGGTTTACAGCTGACTATTCATCACATATCTTTGAAAGGAACACAATTCATCGCATCACAATTCAACACAATTAATCGCATCACAATTCAACACAATTCATCGCATCACAATTCAACACAATTCATCGCATCACAATTCAACACAATTCATCACATCACAATTCAACACAATTCATCACATCACAATTCATCACATCACAATTCAACACAATTCATCGCATCACAATTCAACACAATTCATCGCATCACAATTCAACACAATTCATCGCATCACAATTCAACACAATTCATCGCATCACAATTCATCACATCACAATTCAACACAATTCATCGCATCACAATTCAACACAATTCATCGCATCACAATTCAACACAATTCATCACATCACAATTCAACACAATTCACCACATCACAATTCATCACATCACAATTCAACACAATACATCACATCACAATTCAACACAATTCATCACATCACAATTCAACACAATTCATCACATCACAATTCAACACAATTCACCACATCACAATTCATCACATCACAATTCAACACAATTCATCACATCACAATTCAACACAATTCATCACATCACAATTCAACACAATTCATCATATCACAATTCAACATTCTTCACATATCCCAGGAATACAGTAATTGCATCTTGGAACCTCAGCACCGTGCAGATAAACTCTACGACGGCGACTGTAACTCTGAAGAAAGTCCGGAGCTTGAAATTGTTTCACTGCAGTTCACCAACGTACGCAGGGCTTTTGAAGGAATAAGATATCTTTTCGTTCAGGGCAGCTTACCTAATTACGAAGATAGGTAAAAGTAAGAATTGGCAGTTTTATTTTCGTCGAAACGTTTACGCGTCCTTGTTGAAGGCTTCAACTAAGTTTCATTACAAGTTCTTTAAAGTTATAATGCTAAGTTAGTGAGAATGGTATCTATTCAATTTGAAGACTTGACACTCGTTCAGGGTCTCACGAATACTTAAGAGATCTAAAGCAATAACTATCACTTCACACAGGGGCGTTCGAGAAGAGCAGCACAGAAGTTCTTTTTACTTATTTAGTTTGTACCACGGAAGAGGAAACAAGGTAGGGTCGAACAAGTCTTTTTTTCATCGAATGTGTTGGTTTGCTGGCATCACAGCAACGAACCAATAGCAGCGCTTATATTGCATCTGGTAGCACTGATACTCCCAAATCTGGCTCCACTATTGGCTTAACGACACTGCGTTTTGGTGACGTCATAAAGTTTTTGTTTTGGTGACGTCATAAAGTTTGTTTGCCTTTCCATTGGCTACCCGAACAAGACGAAGTGTAATTTCCCCCATAGAAGTGACCCTACCTTGTTTCCTCTACCGTGGTTTGTACCCGGAAACTGTAATAATTTTCTTCGAAGTTCTTTAAATTGTAATTACGTTAAGTAAAATACTGGGCTGCTTCACGCGCATTTGTTTCTTAATTTCACCATTTAGTGTACACTCACAAGCGCCAATAGCTTTCTTTGAACTTCTTAAAATTTTGATTACGCTTGGCAGAATGCTACGCTGCTGCACATACACTATTTCACCATTTAGTTTATACCCGCAAGCTTTAATAACTTCCTTTGAAGTTTTTGAAATTTTGATTACGCCAGACCAGACAGAGTTTGATTATTGAACGACCTGCGGCACCCAGGGATGACGGGCTCAATTTAACTTGTGACAGCGGCCGCATCATAGCATGCCTCGTGCCAATAGTTATGGCTGGTGCAGCGCAGGCT
Source organism: Morinoia aosen (assembly GCA_030386875.1). Classification (NCBI taxonomy): domain Eukaryota; kingdom Metazoa; phylum Arthropoda; class Malacostraca; order Amphipoda; family Talitridae; genus Morinoia; species Morinoia aosen. The sequence continues at coordinate 28,679,984 of CM059556.1, forward strand.
TCTGAAAGGAATTACGAATGAAATGAAACTTAGAAAGGCGCTGTTATTCTATTGGGTGTTTTTTAAATAAGGGACCCGAAAAAATCTCTAACTTTTGATACAATGAACGAATTTTTAAAAATAAAACGGCAGAAGAATCCTGAGATTTATATCTTTTATTTGTCATCTACGTATTCATGATACAACTGTCAAATAAGAATCAGACGACACAATAAAATTCATCCTTTTTTGAAAATGCCTCCAAGATAACGAACTGGACAAAGGAAAAATTAGCTTTTACAAGCGCTGCATACATCTCTGATGGAAGGAGCATTGTCCCAGCCCAGCGGTTGTTCTCTCTCTCTCTCGAAACTTCGCTGGGCTAGGACAATTTTTTCTTTACTTTGTGTTTCTATGTACCTTATGTTTAGATTCCGCGTTCCGGTAAGTTCGTGCTAAATAACCCTGTAGTTTCTTTGGAACGCCTTTGTTGTGGATAAAGAGGCTCAAACTAACATCTAAGCTAATCTTTGCTACGTATCGTTCTCAGCGCTCGGTGAGCGCATTCCCTGCGAGCGCTGTGAGCAGAAACGGCCTCACTTCCACCTGTGGCGCAGCAGGCGGGCGGGCATTAAAACAGAATTTTATTCTCGGAGCACCTTCTCGGCACGACTTGTTCTTACTAAGAATTTCATTTCATTTACGCGCAGCAAATTTAAACTTTGAGGCCAATTTTTCTCTGTCGGGACCGTAATTTCGTCCTGAGGCTCACGTCTTTGTCGCCGGCAAATGCTGGGGTTGTCATATATGCATTTTATGCGTTCACACCTCGCGCCACAGTCCCGTGTTCTCAGGATGAATAAACGTAATGCTTAGTAAGATAAATCATCTTATGTTTCTCTCCGTACAGTCTTGATGAAAATTTGCAGTCATCTAGTATTTTTCACACGTCAAGACGGGATTTGGGCGGCGTTATTATTTTAGTTTAAGAAATCCTTCGCACTTGGGGGAAAGTATAACCGAGGAAATTGAATCTCCCTATCGTGATATTCTCAAAAAGCGGTGTGGTCTTTATATAAAGTTTCAATAAATGAATTACGTCTTCTTCTGAATGTTTAACATTTCCTCTCGGAATAATGCCTTGCGATGCTTCACTCGGAACACTTTTGCTCTCATGAACGGAGTTTCACATCCATTGTCCGCGGGGCTCAATATTTCTAGCGAGGGCAATGGGACATGATGAGTTTAGGGAGATTTTTGAGGACAAGACTGAGTCATTTCAGCTGCAAAGGCAAGAGAACCCGATAGTCAAGAGAGAAATTTTGGAGCTCCGCGCCACGAGTTTTGCTCTGAAGCTTCCTAACTTTTTGGACGGCGGAGTGGTGAGCCTTTGTTTTGTGTGTGATGGTTCTTTGTGTCTAATGAGATCATTCTCTCTCTGTGTAGTGAGATCATTCTCTCTGTGTAGTGAGTTCATTCTCTCTGTGTAGTGAGATCATTCTCTCTGTGTAGTGAGATCATTCTCTCTATGTAGTGAGATCATTCTCTCTGTGTAGTGAGATCATTCTCTCTGTGTAGTTAGTTCATTCTCTCTGTGTAGTGAGATCATTCTCTCTGTGTAGTGAGATCATTCTCTCTGTGTAGTGAGATCATTCTCTCTGTGTAGTGAGATCATTCTCTCTGTGTAGTGAGATCATTCTCTCTGTGTAGTGAGATCATTCTCTCTGTGTAGTGAGTTCATTCTCTCTATGTAGTGAGATCATTCTCTCTGTGTAGTGAGATCATTCTCTCTGTGTAGTTAGTTCATTCTCTCTGTGTAGTGAGATCATTCTCTCTGTGTAGTGAGATCATTCTCTCTGTGTAGTGAGATCATTCTCTCTGTGTAGTGAGATCATTCTCTCTGTGTAGTGAGATCATTCTCTCTGTGTAGTGAGATCATTCTCTCTGTGTAGTGAGTTCATTCTCTCTGTGTAGTGAGATCATTCTCTCTGTGTAGTGAGATCATTCTCTCTGTGTAGTGAGATCATTCTCTCTATGTAGTGAGATCATTCTCTCTGTGTAGTGAGATCATTCTCTCTGTGTAGTGAGATCATTCTCTCTGTGTAGTGAGATCATTCTCTCTGTGTAGTGAGATCATTCTCTCTGTGTAGTGAGATCATTCTCTCTGTGTAGTGAAATCATTCTCTCTGTGTAGTGAGATCATTTTCTCTGGGTAGTGAGATCATTCTCTCTGGGTAGTGAGATCATTCTCTCTGGGTAGTGAGATCATTCTCTCTGTGTAGTGAGATCATTCTCTCTGTGTAGTGAGATCATTCTCTCTGGGTAGTGAGATCATTCTCTCTGGGTAGTGAGATCATTCTCTCTGTGTAGTGAGATCATTCTCTCTGTGTAGTGAGATCATTCTCTCTGTGTAGTGAGATCATTCTCTCTGTGTAGTGAGATCATTCTCTCTGTGTAGTGAGATCATTCTCTCTGTGTAGTGAGATCATTCTCTCTGTGTAGTGAGATCATTCTCTCTGTGTAGTGAGATCATTCTCTCTGGGTAGTGAGATCATTCTCTCTGTGTAGTGAGATCATTCTCTCTGTGTAGTGAGTTCATTCTCTCTGTGTAGTGAGATCATTCTCTCTGTGTAGTGAGATCATTCTCTCTGTGTAGTGAGATCATTCTCTCTGTGTAGTGAGTTCATTCTCTCTGTGTAGTGAGATCATTCTCTCTGTGTAGTGAGATCATTCTCTCTGGGTAGTGAGATCATTCTCTCTGTGTAGTGAGATCATTCTCTCTGGGTAGTGAGATCATTCTCTCTGGGTAGTGAGATCATTCTCTCTGTGTAGTGAGATCATTCTCTCTGTGTAGTGAGATCATTCTCTCTGTGTAGTGAGATCATTCTCTCTGTGTAGTGAGATCATTCTCTCTGTGTAGTGAGATCATTCTCTGTTTGATGAGATATTCTCCGTAGGATTCCTTGCGCCTGATATGATTTTCAGTTTCAAATTAGATAATTCTCTATTCATAACACGATTAATTTGTTTGAAATTATTCTCCACGTTGAATGAGACGGTACTTTCTCCTTGCCTAACCAGATGATTCTTACGCCTTGCCTAAAGAGTTGATTCTTACTCGTTGCTAAAAAGAGATGATTCTTACTCCTTGCCTAAAGAGTTGATTCTTACTCGTTGCTAAAAAGAGATGATTCTTACTCCTTGCCTAAAGAGTTGATTCTTACTCCTTGCTAAAAAGAGATGATTCTTACTCCTTGCCTAAAGAGTTGATTCTTACTCCTTGCCTAAAGAGTTGATTCTTACTCCTTGCTAAAAAGAGATGATTCTTACTCCTTGCCTAAAGAGTTGATTCTTACTCCTTGCTAAAAAGAGATGATTCTTACTCCTTGCCTAAAGAGTTGATTCTTACTCCTTGCTAAAAAGAGACGATTCTTACTCCTTGCCTAAAGAGTTGATTCTTACTCCTTGCTAAAAAGAGATGATTCTTACTCCTTGCCTAAAGAGTTGATTCTTACTCCTTGCTAAAAAGAGATGATTCTTACTCCTTGCCTAAAGAGTTGATTCTTACTCCTTACCTAAAGAGTTGATTCTTGCTCCTTGCTAAAAAGAGATGATTCTTACTCCTTGCCTAAAGAGTTGATTCTTACTCCTTGCTAAAAAGAGATGATTCTTACTCCTTGCCTAAAGAGTTGATTCTTACTCCTTGCCTAAAGAGTTGATTCTTGCTCCTTGCTAAAAAGAGATGATTCTTACTCCTTGCCTAAAGAGTTGATTCTTACTCCTTGCTAAAAAGAGATGATTCTTACTCCTTGCCTAAAGGGTTGATTCTTACTCCTTGCTAAAAAGAGATGATTCTTACTCCTTGCCTAAAGAGATGATTCTTACTCCTTGCTAAAAAGAGATGATTCTTACTCCTTGCCTAAAGAGATGATTCTTACTCCTTGCCTAAAGAGATGATTCTTACTCCTTGCTAAAAAGAGATGATTCTTACTCCTTGCCTAAAGAGTTGATTCTTACTCCTTGCTAAAAAGAGATGATTCTTACTCCTTGCCTAAAGAGTTGATTCTTACTCCTTGCTAAAAAGAGATGATTCTTACTCCTTGCCTAAAGAGTTGATTCTTACTCCTTGCTAAAAAGAGATGATTCTTACTCCTTGCCTAAAGAGATGATTCTTACCCCTTGCTAAAAAGAGATAATTCTTACTCCTTGCCTAAAGAGTTGATTCTTACTCCTTGCCAAAAAGAGATGATTCTTACTCCTTGCCTAAAGAGATGATTCTTACTCCTTGCTAAAAAGAGATGATTCTTACTCCTTGCCTATATATAATGAGTTGATTTTGGAGCATTAGGAGAGGTACGAGAGCAGGAACATAACCAGCTATGGACGACTCTATTATTTCAATTGCAGGTGCTGATAATTTTTCAGGGATTAACGATGTTGGTTCTGAGATGAAAGGGTTCGATGTTGGTTTCTACACGAGCGGTGTGATCTCTGGCTAAACAGGACTCAAAAGTTTTGTAGAGCGCTTCAACATTCCTGGTGGCTAGCTGTAATATATGTACATGTTACATCACCTACAATGCTACCTCACCTACAATGCTACCTCACCTACAATGCTACCTCACCTACAATGCTACCTCACCTACGATGCTACACCACCAACAGTACTATACCAACTTACCTTTTTGTGTACCAAAACTCAAATAGTTTAGGGAAAGGTTTTCAGCGATAAAAGTTGTCAGTAGGCTGAAATATCAGAGAAGCTGCCCCAGCGTGGGTCTTTTCCGTTGCACAAACGCCGACTTCTTTATGTCAAAATGAAATTAAGGTTCTTCAAAAACTGTAACCTTGACGAGAAAAATTGTCGACATAGAAAATAATATTGTTCAATTGGTGGAAAATTGAGCAATTAGGAGTTCATTCAAACTTCCCAGCAAATGAATGAAGGTCTAAAAAATTTACTCAAGGTTGGTGAAAGATGTTATCACATGTGTTGAACAGACCATGGGACCTAAACTTAGTGGAAATGAATTGCAAATTGCACGGTAAGGTTTTTAGGATGACTAAAAAATAGTTTTATGAACGATTTTGAAATTACCGTCATACTTTTGTCATTTTTAAAAAATATTCTTCTACTGAATAAATTGCTTCAAAATTTTGTTATTTTCCACACACTAGAAACACTTGTAATCTACGCAAAAGAGTTACCGATATTAAAGAAGGGTTGAGACTCATTATGAGAATATTTTTTAATAGGGCTTGGTTGTCGTTTGGTTCATGAATGGTTTACTCGAAACCAAATGCATAGACGAGTTGAAAAAATGATTGAAATGAACAAAACACAAACTTTTGTTAAATTTTATTTCAAAATGGTATTAAGGTGTGCTGAAAAGCATGCTGAAAGGCATTCACTAACCAGACCGCCCACAGGCCGCAGGTTTTAACGAATAAAACGGAGGGTTAAGCACCGAACTTTCGGTCTAAATGATCGGAGAATATCGGTGGCGTTTGATGCTGAATTTGTGGTAGCTTTTTTAGTTCGAATGCAATGGTTCGTGCTCTTTACTGCAGGCCGGCGGGCCTGATGCCTTCATTAGAGCAGACCTGCCTGAGGTTACCGCGATAGCTTCCTTTCTTTATTTGGGAGCTCGAATTTCTCTTGGATATTTCTAGGCTGCTCTAGGTTTTGCTCGGTAATGTGATGGACGCGATATTTTCCTGTGTTCCTCTTCATTATGTCGCGTCCATGCGAGAGAACTTGTGTTGTGTGCCGTCCTTTGTTGCGCTACCGCACGCTGCGCAGAGCGCCTTGACTGACACGTTGACTTTGATGGGTTAAACTGAACTTCAGTATTAAATTTAAATTTAAAAGTGGCTGGAAATTTATGAATACAAAACAATAACTGGGTTCATGAAATACCCCTAATGTAAAATATTGTTAAAACTTCTTCGAACCACCCAAACGATCGGCTTGAGCACGACCCACCGGTGGGTCATGTGAGCCATGAGCGAGTCTGATGTGGGTAGCGCGCGGGTGCATGGAGTCCATGTTGCCGCCCCTCCTGCCATGGAGCCTCTAGGCTCATCTGACACAAATTTCAAATTCTTGAAAGAAAATTTGAGCATTAGCGTTTGGCAACCTCAGGAGAATTTAGAATCTGGCAACTGCAGTAAAATTAAGCATCCGGCAACCGCAACAGAATTGAACGTCTGACAACCACAGCAGAATTGAGCATCTGACAACCACAGCAGAATAGAGCATCTGGCAACCGCAGGAGAATTGAGCATCTGGCAACGACAACAGAGTTAAGCATCTGGCAACCGCCGCAGCAAGTTGACATAGCGTTGACAGCCTCCGTGTGTGCGCTAGCGATGTGGCAGGAGCGGCATCTCACTGACGTCTCGTGATGAACGACGCGTCTGTTGAATGACTGGGCTTGATGGATGAATCATGTCGAATGACTGGGCTTGATGGATGAATCATCTTGTTGAATGACTCGTAGTGACTATTACAAATGTTACCCAATTGCTAACCTAAAATCTAGAATAGAAGATTCGACAAGTCGTGCATCTCAGCGTTGATATTTGGGTGATTGTTTTACGTCTATTATATTCACGTGTTTAAAAAAAAGAAAAGTGTAGGCTGTGAACTTCAACGCTAACAAGTTTGGCATGTATGCCAGTAGAGGAATAAAAATAATAGAGTACAATTTGCCCTATATATTTCAGGGAAAAGCATTTTCCTCTTGGGAATACCTTTGTTGTGGTGAGAGAGGCTTCAACTAACATATTTTATCTAATCTACAAGGGCATTTTCCTGGCTCCAGTTGAGGACGCAGTGAGCCTGGCTATATCGTGCCTCAGATTGCCCGTCTTGAAAGGCTCAGCGAAATATTTGAGTTGCTTTAGCTGATTTCTGTCCGCGCTTATCATGTCCTGTGCACTTAGTCAAGTTTTTTATCGGTGCCTCCATCACAGTGCCAGCTCTAATTTCTACTTACATTGCTGGACCAACCCTAATTTTAACAGATACTGCAAAACCGAACGTTTAACTTCAACTACAACAGTTGTTCTTGGCGCGTTGGTAATTATTTTTTGCTTGCTGAAACCGAACCTTATTTTTTGCTTGCTGATCGCAGTAGCTGTTTTGTGCCAAATGTTATCGAGCCGCGGTAAAGGGATTTCTCAAATGATGATTGAGGACACTTGTTCGACTCCTAAATACACTATTGCTAATCACACAAGTCATTCACACCCTCACACAAGGTTGTAATAGACCAAAATATGCCCCTTTATTCCCATTCACACAACTTGCTCTATTTCTCACGCTTTCGTCCTCTTCATCGCAGAAGAATCAAATGCGAGAGAAACGCATTAGTCCGGCGAATTTGAGACTGTCCCCCAGGGGTCTGTATTGGGTCCGGCTCCACACGGTCGTCGGGTCGATGCTTTAAGGCTGCTGTTGCACTCCACGTGGCCGGGCTTCTTTATGTCCTGCCTCGCATCTCTGAGGGTGGAGGTAACTCGAGGCAACGAGCGATGGGGAAGATTATACCTCGGGTCCGGCGGGGCCGCTGCTGAGAACAGCGGAGGCCTCGAGTGCAACGAGCCGGCAGTTGAGGCAGCGGAGCAAGGATAGGAGGAAACAGGGTAAGGGGTTGGAAAGGGGAATTACAAGCAGATGAGAATGTTTCTACGAAGGAAAATATGTAATAAATTTGTGGGAAATGAATGAATGTGATGATTTTGAGTGAACGAGGGGATAGAAGACGCGAGGAATTGGATACTCTGATGGGCTGTGTAGAAAGGCTAATGACTAAATGTCTACGTCGTTTTAGCTAGAGTCGGTTAAGAGTCGCCAATAAGTTCACAGGACACACATGCGCAGCGTGCGGGTCACGGCAGTTCACCGCCAAGTAACGGCAGTTCGCCGCCAATTAACGGCAGTTCGCCGCTAATTAACGGCAGTTCGCCGCCACTTAACGGCAGTTCGCCGCCACTTAACGGCAGTTCGCCGCTAATTAACGGCAGTTCGCCGCCAATTAACGGCAGTTCACCGCCAAGTAACGGCAGTTCGCCGCCACTTAACGGCAGTTCGCCGCCACTTAACGGCAGTTCGCCGCTAATTAACGGCAGTTCGCCGCCAATTAACGGCAGTTCGCCGCCAATTAACGGCAGTTCGCCGCCACTTAACGGCAGTTCGCCGCTAATTAACGGCAGTTCGCCGCCAATTAACGGCAGTTCGCCGCCAAGTAACGGCAGTTCGCCGCCACTTAACGGCAGTTCGCCGCCACTTAACGGCAGTTCGCCGCTAATTAACGGCAGTTCGCCGCCAATTAACGGCAGTTCACCGCCAATTAACGGCAGTTCGCCGCCAAGTAACGGCAGTTCGCCGCCAAGTAACGGCAGTTCGCCGCCACTTAACGGCAGTTCGCCGCCACTTAACGGCAGTTCGCCGCCAATTAACGGCAGTTCGCCGCTAATTAACGGCAGTTCGCCGCCAATTAACGGCAGTTCGCCGCCAAGTAACGGCAGTTCGCCGCCAAGTAACGGCAGTTCGCCGCCACTTAACGGCAGTTCGCCGCCACTTAACGGCAGTTCGCCGCTAATTAACGGCAGTTCGCCGCCAATTAACGGCAGTTCGCCGCCACTTAACGGCAGTTCGCCGCTAATTAACGGCAGTTCGCCGCCAATTAACGGCAGTTCGCCGCCAAGTAACGGCAGTTCGCCGCCACTTAACGGCAGTTCGCCGCCACTTAACGGCAGTTCGCCGCTAATTAACGGCAGTTCACCGCCACTTAACGGCAGTTCACCGCCAATTAACGGCAGTTCGCCGCCAATTAACGGCAGTTCACCGCCGAGTAACGGCAGTTCGCCGCCACTTAACGGCAGTTCGCCGCCACTTAACGGCAGTTCACCGCCAAGTAACGGCAGTTCGCCGCCACTTAACGGCAGTTCGCCGCCACTTAACGGCAGTTCGCCGCTAATTAACGGCAGTTCGCCGCCACTTAACGGCAGTTCGCCGCTAATTAACGGCAGTTCGCCGCCACTTAACGGCAGTTCGCCGCTAATTAACGGCAGTTCGCCGCCAATTAACGGCAGTTCGCCGCTAATTAACGGCAGTTCGCCGCCACTTAACGGCAGTTCGCCGCCACTTAACGGCAGTTCGCCGCCACTTAACGGCAGTTCGCCGCTAATTAACGGCAGTTCGCCGCCAATTAACGGCAGTTCGCCGCTAATTAACGGCAGTTCGCCGCTAATTAACGGCAGTTCGCCGCTAATTAACGGCAGTACGCCGCTAATTAACGGCAGTTCGCCGCTAATTAACGGCAGTACGCCGCTAATTAACGGCAGTTCGCCGCCAATTAACGGCAGTTCGCCGCTAATTAACGGCAGTTCGCCGCTAATTACCGGCAGTTCGCCGCTAATTAACGGCAGTTCGCCGCTAATTAACGGCAGTTCGCCGCTAATTAACGGCAGTTCGCCGCCAATTAACGGCAGTTCGCCGCAAATTAACGGCAGTTCGCCGCTAATTAACGGCAGTTCGCCGCCAATTAACGGCAGTTCGCCGCCAATTAACGGCAGTTCGCCGCTAATTAACGGCAGTTCGCCGCTAATTAACGGCAGTTCGCCGCTAATTAACGGCAGTTCGCCGCCAATTAACGGCAGTTCGCCGCCAATTAACGGCAGTTCGCCGCCAATTAACGGCAGTTCGCCGCCAATTAACGGCAGTTCGCCGCCAATTAACGGCAGTTCGCCGCCAATTAACGGCAGTTCGCCGCCAATTAACGGCAGTTCGCCGCTAATTAACGGCAGTTCGCCGCTAATTAACGGCAGTTCGCCGCTAATTAACGGCAGTTCGCCGCTAATTAACGGCAGTTCGCCGCTAATTAACGGCAGTTCGCCGCCAATTAACGGCAGTTCGCCGCCAATTAACGGCAGTTCGCCGCCAATTAACGGCAGTTCGCCGCTAATTAACGGCAGTTCGCCGCTAATTAACGGCAGTTCGTCGCTAATTAACGGCAGTTCGCCGCCAATTAACGGCAGTTCGCCGCCAATTAACGGCAGTTCGCCGCCAATTAACGGCAGTTCGCCGCTAATTAACGGCAGTTCGCCGCCAATTAACGGCAGTTCGCCGCCAATTAACGGCAGTTCGTCGCTAATTAACGGCAGTTCGCCGCCAATTAACGGCAGTTCGCCGCCAATTAACGGCAGTTCGCCGCCAATTAACGGCAGTTCGCCGCCAATTAACGGCAGTTCGCCGCTAATTAACGGCAGTTCGTCGCTAATTAACGGCAGTTCACCGCCAATTAACGGCAGTTCGCCGCCAATTAACGGCAGTTCGCCGCCAATTAACGGCAGTTCGCCGCTAATTAACGGCAGTTCGCCGCTAATTAACGGCAGTTCGCCGCCAATTAACGGCAGTTCGCCGCTAATTAACGGCAGTTCGCCGCCAATTAACGGCAGTTCGCCGCCAATTAACGGCAGTTCGCCGCCAATTAACGGCAGTTCGCCGCCAATTAACGGCAGTTCGCCGCCAATTAACGGCAGTTCGCCGCTAATTAACGGCAGTTCGCCGCTAATTAACGGCAGTTCGCCGCTAATTAACGGCAGTTCGCCGCTAATTAACGGCAGTTCGCCGCTAATTAACGGCAGTTCGCCGCTAATTAACGGCAGTTCGCCGCTAATTAACGGCAGTTCGCCGCTAATTAACGGCAGTTCGCCGCTAATTAACGGCAGTTCGCCGCCAATTAACGGCAGTTCGCCGCCAATTAACGGCAGTTCGCCGCCAATTAACGGCAGTTCGCCGCTAATTAACGGCAGTTCGCCGCTAATTAACGGCAGTTCGCCGCCAATTAACGGCAGTTCGCCGCCAATTAACGGCAGTTCGCCGCTAATTAACGGCAGTTCGCCGCCAATTAACGGCAGTTCGCCGCCAATTAACGGCAGTTCGCCGCCAATTAAGGGCAGTTCGCCGCCAATTAACGGCAGTTCGCCGCCAATTAACGGCAGTTCGCCGCCAATTAACGGCAGTTCGCCGCCAATTAACGGCAGTTCGCCGCCAATTAACGGCAGTTCGCCGCTAATTAACGGCAGTTCGCCGCCAATTAACGGCAGTTCGCCGCTAATTAACGGCAGTTCGCCGCCAATTAACGGCAGTTCGCCGCCAATTAACGGCAGTTCGCCGCCAATTAACGGCAGTTCGCCGCCAATTAACGGCAGTTCGCCGCTAATTAACGGCAGTTCGCCGCCAATTAACGGCAGTTCGCCGCTAATTAACGGCAGTTCGCCGCCAATTAACGGCAGTTCGCCGCCAATTAACGGCAGTTCGCCGCCAATTAACGGCAGTTCGCCGCCAATTAACGGCAGTTCGCCGCCAATTAACGGCAGTTCGCCGCCAATTAACGGCAGTTCACCGCCAATTAACGGCAGTTCGCCGCCAAGTAACGGCAGTTCGCCGCCAATTAACGGCAGTTCGCCGCTAATTAACAGCAGTTCGCCGCCAATTAACGGCAGTTCGCCGCCAATTAACGGCAGTTCGCCGCCAATTAACGGCAACTCCAAATAACGGCAGTTGGCCGCCAATTAACGGCAGTTCGCCGCCAGTTAACGGCAGTTGGCCGCCAATTAACGGCAGTTCGCCGCCAGTTAACGGCAGTTCGCCGCCAATTAACGGCAGTTCGCCGCCAATTAACGGCAGTTCGCCGCCAATTAACGGCAGTTCGCCGCCAATTAACGGCAGTTCGCTGCCAATTAACGGCAGTTCACAGTCAATTAACGGCAGTTCGCCGCCAAGTAACGGCAGTTGGCCGCCAAGTAACGGCAGTTGGCCGCCAATTAACGGCAGTTCGCCGCCAATTAACGGCAGTTCGCCGCCAATTAACGGCAGTTCGCCGCCAATTACCTCCGTCTGAGCCGTGGCAGTGACCACCTCTCCTCTGCATTACATAAACGAAAACAAGAAGCTCCCCTGGAGCCCTGCCAGGCCTGATCTTCTCGTGATGATTTGGACCGGCCATCGTGGTGTTCATCACTGAAGACTTTTGTACAAGTTGTGGTGAACTTCACAAGCTCCTTGCGTTTTTGTGAAGTTTGTTTATGCTTTGAGGGTTTGTTTTTTAACTGCCTGATATTGAATGCTATGTACGAACTGAATAAAACAAAGGTACAATGTAATATTGTACGATGCTTCAAAATCATTAACTATCCCTCTACACCAGCTGCCACCACGGCAACTCCAGCTGCCACCACAGCAACTCCAGCTGCCACCACAGTAACTCCAGCTGCCACCACAGTAACTCCAGCTGCCACCACAGCAACACCAGCTGCCACCACAGCAACTCCAGCTGCCACCACAGCAACTCCAGCTGCCCCCACAGCAACTCCAGCTGCCACTACAGCAACACCAGCTGCCACCACAGCAACACCAGCTGCCACTACAGCAACACCAGCTGCCACCACAGCAACTCCAGCTGCCACCACAGCAACTCCAGCTGCCACTACAGCAACACCAGCTGCCACCACAGCAACTCCAGCTGCCACCACAGCAACTCCAGCTGCCACTACAGCAACTCCAGCTGCCACTACAGCAACACCAGCTGCCACCACAGCAACTCCAGCTGCCACCACAGCAACTCCAGCTGCCACTACAGCAACACCAGCTGCCACTACAGCAACACCAGCTGCCACCACAGCAACTCCAGCTGCCACCACAGCAACTCCAGCTGCCACTACAGCAACACCAGCTGCCACCACAGCAACTCCAGCTGCCGCCACAGCAACTCCAGCTGCCGCCACAGCAACTCCAGCTGCCACCACAGCAACTCCAGCTGCCACCACAGCAACTCCAGCTGCCACCACAGCAACTCCAGCTGCCACCACAGCAACTCCAGCTGCCACCACAGCAACTCCAGCTGCCACCACAGCAATTCCAGCTGCCACCACAGCAACTCCAGCTGCCACCACAGCAACTCCAGCTGCCACTACAGCAACACCAGCTGCCACCACAGCAACACCAGCTGCCACCACAGCAACTCCAGCTGCCACCACAGCAACTCCAGCTGCCACCACAGCAACTCCAGCTGCCACCACAGCAACTCCAGCTGCCACTACAGCAACACCAGCTGCCACCACATCAACTCCAGCTGGCACCACAGCAACTCCAGCTGCCACCACAGCAACTCCAGCTGCCACCACAGCAACTCCAGCTGCCCCCACAGCAACACCATCTGCCACCACAGCAACTCCAGCTGTCACTACAGCAACTCCAGCTGCCACCACAGCAGCTCCAGCTGCCACTACAGCAACACCAGCTGCCACCACAGCAACTCCAGCTGCCACCACAGCAACTCCAGCTGCCACCACAGCAACTCCAGCTGCCACCACAGCAACTCCAGCTGCCACCACAGCAACACCAGCTGCCACCACAGCAACACCAGCTGCCACCGAAGCAACACCAGCTGCCACCGCAGCAACACCAGCTGCCACCGCAGCAACACCAGCTGCCACCGCAGCAACACCAGCTGCCACCGCAGCAACACCAGCTGCCACCGCAGCAACACCAGCTGCCACCACAGCAACACCAGCTGCCACCACAGCAACACCAGCTGCCACCACAGCAACACCAGCTGCCACCACAGCAACACCAGCTGCCACCACAGCAACACCAGCTGCCACCACAGCAACACCAGCTGCCACCACAGCAACACCAGCTGCCACCACAGCAACACCAGCTGCCACCACAGCAACACCAGCTGCCACCACAGCTGGCTCTGCCTGTGGATCAGGAAGCAATTCCTCGAAGCTCAGGACCACAAATGCGCTTCTAGAACAAAGTCCATAGATTTCTTTTTTGCAGCAGTTTTTGCACTGGAATTACCCTAAGAGCAGAATATTGTAGGGCTTTCGTGTTCGGACTTGCTACGTTCGCTTTGGTCAAGTTTGGCGTCGCCATGTTGGTACTGGGCCTGGGCGGTGCAAATTTTGGAGGCTTACCGCATTGGGCTTCAAAGTGTTGGGCTGTAAAGTGTTGGGCTTCAAAGTGTTGGGCTTCAAAGTGTTGGGCTTCAAAGTGTTGGGCTTCAAAGTGTTGGGCTTCAAAGTGTTGGGCTTCAAAGTGTTGGGCTTCAAAGTGTTGGGCTTCAAAGTGTTGGGCTTCAAAGTGTTGGGCTTCAAAGTGTTGGGCTTCAAAGTGTTGGGCTTCAAAGTGTTGGGCTTCAAAGTGTTGGGCTTCAAAGTGTTGGGCTTCAAAGTGTTGGGCTTCAAAGTGTTGGGCTTCAAAGTGTTGGGCTTCAAAGTGTTGGGCTTCAAAGTGTTGGGCTTCAAAGTGTTGGGCTTCAAAGTGTTGGGCTTCAAAGTGTTGGGCTTCAAAGTGTTGGGCTTCAAAGTGTTGGGCTTCAAAGTGTTGGGCTTCAAAGTGTTGGGCTTCAAAGTGTTGGGCTTCAAAGTGTTGGGCTTCAAAGTGTTGGGCTTCAAAGTGTTGGGCTTCAAAGTGTTGGGCTTCAAAGTGTTGGGCTTCAAAGTGTTGGGCTTCAAAGTGTTGGGCTTCAAAGTGTTGGGCTTCAAAGTGTTGGGCTTCAAAGTGTTGGGCTTCAAAGTGTTGGGCTTAAAAGTGTTGGGCTTCAAAGTGTTGGGCTTCAAAGTGTTGGGCTTCAAAGTGTTGGGCTTCAAAGTGTTGGGCTTCAAAGTGTTGGGCTTCAAAGTGTTGGGCTTCAAAGTGTTGGGCTTCAAAGTGTTGGGCTTCAAAGTGTTGGGCTTCAAAGTGTTGGGCTTCAAAGTGTTGGGCTTCAAAGTGTTGGGCTTCAAAGTGTTGGGCTTCAAAGTGTTGGGCTTCAAAGTGTTGGGCTTCAAAGTGTTGGGCTTCAAAGTGTTGGGCTTCAAAGTGTTGGGCTTCAAAGTGTTGGGCTTCAAAGTGTTGGGCTTCAAAGTGTTGGGCTTCAAAGTGTTGGGCTTCAAAGTGTTGGGCTTCAAAGTGTTGGGCTTCAAAGTGTTGGGCTTCAAAGTGTTGGGCTTCAAAGTGTTGGGCTTCAAAGTGTTGGGCTTCAAAGTGTTGGGCTTCAAAGTGTTGGGCTTCAAAGTGTTGGGCTTCAAAGTGTTGGGCTTCAAAGTGTTGGGCTTCAAAGTGTTGGGCTTCAAAGTGTTGGGCTTCAAAGTGTTGGGCTTCAAAGTGTTGGGCTTCAAATTGTTGGGCTTCAAAGTGTTGGGCTTCAAAGTGTTGGGCTTCAAAGTGTTGGGCTTTAAAGTGTTGGGCTTCAAAGTGTTGGGCTTTAAAGTGTTGGGCTTCAAAGTGTTGGGCTTCAAAGTGTTGGGCTTCAAAGTGTTGGGCTTCAAAGTGTTGGGCTTCAAAGTGTTGGGCTTCAAAGTGTTGGGCTTCAAAGTGTTGGGCTTCAAAGTGTTGGGCTTCAAAGTGTTGGGCTTCAAAGTGTTGGGCTTCAAAGTGTTGGGCTTCAAAGTGTTGGGCTTCAAAGTGTTGGGCTTCAAAGTGTTGGGCTTTAACGTGCTGGGCTTTAACGTGCTGGGCTTTAACGTGCTGGGCTTTAACGTGCTGGGCTTTAACGTGCTGGGCTTTAACGTGCTGGGCTTTAACGTGCTGGGCTTTAACGTGCTGGGCTTTAACGTGCTGGGCTTTAACGTGCTGGGCTTTAACGTGCTGGGCTTTAACGTGCTGGGCTTTAACGTGCTGGGCTTTAACGTGCTGGGTTTTAACGTGCTGGGCTTTAACGTGCTGGGCTTTAACGTGCTGGGCTTTAACGTGCTGGGCTTTAACGTGCTGGGCTTTAACGTGCTGGGCTTTAACGTGCTGGGCTTTAACGTGCTGGGCTTTAACGTGCTGGGCTTTAACGTGCTGGGCTTTAACGTGCTGGGCTTTAACGTGCTGGGCTTTAACGTGCTGGGCTTTAACGTGCTGGGCTTTAACGTGCTGGGCTTCAAAATGTTAGGTTATTCGATTATGGCTGCCAGGATGGGTTGATTGCGCGAAATAATTTCCTTTCAGGCTGGACGTCACCCGGAGATAAAACATTGGCCGTTGAAATTTTCAATAACCTAAAAAGTATAGTAATTTTTTCTCGAGCAATTACAGAGCAGCGTCTTCATTAGCAATTCAGTAGATTGCTGACCTGGTGGTTAGTAATCCAATCACTGTATTTATTAAAGAAAATTGTGACGCTTCTCTTTGGAAATTGAAATGCATTTCTTTCGCACTACTCGTTGAAATTCAAATCCTCCTCTTTTTATAACTAAACTTTAGCTTTATTTCTCGACTTGAGAGTAATGCTTTCAAGCAGATAGCCAGACAGACTTGTGTCACCAGGTGTTGTGCCTCTCAGTTGTGTTGTTAGGTGTTGTACCTCTCAGTTGTGTTGTTAGGTGTTGTGCCTCTCAGTTGTGTTGTTAGGTGTTGTGCCTCTCAGTTGTGTTGTTAGGTGTTGTACCTCTCAGTTGTGTTGTTAGGGGTTGTGCCTCTCAGTTGTGTTGTTAGGTGTTGTACCTCTCAGTTGTGTTGTTAGGTGTTGTACCTCTCAGTTGTGTTGTTAGGTGTTGTGCCTCTCAGTTGTGTTGTTAGGTGTTGTACCTCTCAGTTGTGTCGCCAGGTGTTGTACCTCTTAGTTGTGTTGTTAGGTGTTGTGCCTCTCAGTTGTGTTGTTAGGTGTTGTGCCTCTCAGTTGTGTTGTTAGGTGTTGTGCCTCTCAGTTGTGTTGTTAGGTGTTGTGCCTCTCAGTTGTGTTGTTAGGTGTTGTGCCTCTCAGTTGTGTTGTTAGGTGTTGTGCCTCTCAGTTGTGTTGTTAGGTGTTGTGCCTCTCAGTTGTGTTGTTAGGTGTTGTGCCTCTCAGTTGTGTTGTTAGGTGTTGTGCCTCTCAGTTGTGTTGTTAGGTGTTGTGCCTCTCAGTTGTGTTGCCAGGTGTTGTACCTCTCAGTTGTGTTGTTAGGTGTTGTGCCTCTCAGTTGTGTCGCCAGGTGTTGTACCTCTCAGTTGTGTTGTTAGGTGTTGTACCTCTCAGTTGTGTCGCCAGGTGTTGTACCTCTCAGTTGTGTCGCCAGGTGTTGTACCTCTCAGTTGTGTTGTTAGGTGTTGTACCTCTCAGTTGTGTTGTTAGGTGTTGTACCTCTCAGTTGTGTTGTTAGGTGTTGTGCCTCTCAGTTGTGTCGTTAGGTGTTGTGCCTCTCAGTTGTGTTGTTAGGTGTTGTACCTCTCAGTTGTGTTGTTAGGTGTTGTGCCTCTCAGTTGTGTTGTTAGGTGTTGTGCCTCTCAGTTGTGTTGTTAGGTGTTGTGCCTCTCAGTTGTGTTGTTAGGTGTTGTACCTCTCAGTTGTGTTGCCAGGTGTTGTACCTCTCAGTTGTGTTGTTAGGTGTTGTACCTCTCAGTTGTGTTGTTAGGTGTTGTGCCTCTCAGTTGTGTTGTTAGGTGTTGTACCTCTCAGTTGTGTTGTTAGGTGTTGTACCTCTCAGTTGTGTTGTTAGGTGTTGTACCTCTCAGTTGTGTTGTTAGGTGTTGTACCTCTCAGTTGTGTTGCCAGGTGATGTACCTCTCAGTTGTGTTGTTAGGTGTTGTACCTCTCAGTTGTGTTGCCAGGTGTTGTACCTCTCAGTTGTGTTGTTAGGTGTTGTGCCTCTCAGTTGTGTCGTTAGGTGTTGTACCTCTCAGTTGTGTTGTTAGGTGTTGTACCTCTCAGTTGTGTTGTTAGGTGTTGTACCTCTCAGTTGTGTTGTTAGGTGTTGTACCTCTCAGTTGTGTTGTTAGGTGTTGTACCTCTCAGTTGTGTTGTTAGGTGTTGTGCCTCTCAGTTGTGTTGTTAGGTGTTGTACCTCTCAGTTGTGTTGTTAGGTGTTGTACCTCTCAGTTGTGTTGTTAGGTGTTGTACCTCTCAGTTGTGTCGTTAGGTGTTGTACCTCTCAGTTGTGTTGTTAGGTGTTGTGCCTCTCAGTTGTGTTGTTAGGTGTTGTACCTCTCAGTTGTGTCGCCAGGTGTTGTACCTCTCAGTTGTGTCGCCAGGTGTTGTACCTCTCAGTTGTGTCGCCAGGTGTTGTACCTCTCAGTTGTGTCGCCAGGTGTTGTACCTCTCAGTTGTGTTGTTAGGTGTTGTGCCTCTCAGTTGTGTTGTTAGGTGTTGTGCCTCTCAGTTGTGTTGTTAGGTGTTGTACCTCTCAGTTGTGTTGTTAGGTGTTGTGCCTCTCAGTTGTGTTGTTAGGTGTTGTACCTCTCAGTTGTGTTGTTAGGTGTTGTACCTCTCAGTTGTGTTGTTAGGTGTTGTACCTCTCAGTTGTGTTGTTAGGTGTTGTACCTCTCAGTTGTGTTGTTAGGTGTTGTACCTCTCAGTTGTGTTGTTAGGTGTTGTACCTCTCAGTTGTGTTGTTAGGTGTTGTGCCTCTCAGTTGTGTTGTTAGGTGTTGTGCCTCTCAGTTGTGTTGTTAGGTGTTGTGCCTCTCAGTTGTGTTGTTAGGTGTTGTGCCTCTCAGTTGTGTTGTTAGGTGTTGTGCCTCTCAGTTGTGTTGTTAGGTGTTGTGCCTCTCAGTTGTGTTGTTAGGTGTTGTGCCTCTCAGTTGTGTTGTTAGGTGTTGTACCTCTCAGTTGTGTTGTTAGGTGTTGTGCCTCTCAGTTGTGTTGTTAGGTGTTGTGCCTCTCAGTTGTGTTGTTAGGTGTTGTGCCTCTCAGTTGTGTTGTTAGGTGTTGTGCCTCTCAGTTGTGTTGTTAGGTGTTGTACCTCTCAGTTGTGTTGTTAGTTGTTGTGCCTCTCAGTTGTGTTGTTAGGTGTTGTGCCTCTCAGTTGTGTTGTTAGGTGTTGTGCCTCTCAGTTGTGTTGTTAGGTGTTGTACCTCTCAGTTGTGTTGTTAGGTGTTGTGCCTCTCAGTTGTGTTGTTAGGTGTTGTACCTCTCAGTTGTGTTGTTAGGTGTTGTGCCTCTCAGTTGTGTTGTTAGGTGTTGTACCTCTCAGTTGTGTTGTTAGGTGTTGTGCCTCTCAGTTGTGTTGTTAGGTGTTGTGCCTCTCAGTTGTGTTGTTAGGTGTTGTGCCTCTCAGTTGTGTTGTTAGGTGTTGTGCCTCTCAGTTGTGTTGTTAGGTGTTGTGCCTCTCAGTTGTGTTGTTAGGTGTTGTACCTCTCAGTTGTGTTGTTAGGTGTTGTACCTCTCAGTTGTGTTGTTAGGTGTTGTGCCTCTCAGTTGTGTTGTTAGGTGTTGTGCCTCTCAGTTGTGTTGTTAGGTGTTGTGCCTCTCAGTTGTGTTGTTAGGTGTTGTGCCTCTCAGTTGTGTTGTTAGGTGTTGTGCCTCTCAGTTGTGTTGTTAGGTGTTGTACCTCTCAGTTGTGTTGTTAGGTGTTGTACCTCTCAGTTGTGTTGTTAGGTGTTGTGCCTCTCAGTTGTGTTGTTAGGTGTTGTACCTCTCAGTTGTGTTGTTAGGTGTTGTACCTCTCAGTTGTGTTGTTAGGTGTTGTGCCTCTCAGTTGTGTTAGGTGTTGTATCTCTCAGTTGTGTTGTTAGGTGTTGTACCTCTCAGTTGTGTTGTTAGGTGTTGTGCCTCTCAGTTGTGTTGTTAGGTGTTGTGCCTCTCAGTTGTGTTGTTAGGTGTTGTGCCTCTCAGTTGTGTTGTTAGGTGTTGTATCTCTCAGTTGTGTTGTTAGGTGTTGTGCCTCTCAGTTGTGTTAGGTGTTGTACCTCTCAGTTGTGTTGTTAGGTGTTGTGCCTCTCAGTTGTGTTAGGTGTTGTACCTCTCAGTTGTGTTGTTAGGTGTTGTGCCTCTCAGTTGTGTTGTTAGGTGTTGTACCTCTCAGTTGTGTTGTTAGGTGTTGTATCTCTCAGTTGTGTTGTTAGGTGTTGTGCCTCTCAGTTGTGTTAGGTGTTGTGCCTCTCAGTTGTGTTGTTAGGTGTTGTACCTCTCAGTTGTGTTGTTAGGTGTTGTGCCTCTCAGTTGTGTTAGGTGTTGTGCCTCTCAGTTGTGTTAGGTGTTGTGCCTCTCAGTTGTGTTGTTAGGTGTTGTATCTCTCAGTTGTGTTGTTAGGTGTTGTACCTCTCAGTTGTGTTAGGTGTTGTACCTCTCAGTTGTGTTGTTAGGTGTTGTGCCTCTCAGTTGTGTTAGGTGTTGTACCTCTCAGTTGTGTTGTTAGGTGTTGTGCCTCTCAGTTGTGTTGTTAGGTGTTGTACCTCTCAGTTGTGTTGTTAGGTGTTGTATCTCTCAGTTGTGTTGTTAGGTGTTGTGCCTCTCAGTTGTGTTAGGTGTTGTGCCTCTCAGTTGTGTTGTTAGGTGTTGTACCTCTCAGTTGTGTTGTTAGGTGTTGTGCCTCTCAGTTGTGTTAGGTGTTGTGCCTCTCAGTTGTGTTAGGTGTTGTGCCTCTCAGTTGTGTTGTTAGGTGTTGTATCTCTCAGTTGTGTTGTTAGGTGTTGTACCTCTCAGTTGTGTTAGGTGTTGTACCTCTCAGTTGTGTTAGGTGTTGTGCCTCTCAGTTGTGTTGTTAGGTGTTGTACCTCTCAGTTGTGTTGTTAGGTGTTGTGCCTCTCAGTTGTGTTAGGTGTTGTGCCTCTCAGTTGTGTTAGGTGTTGTGCCTCTCAGTTGTGTTGTTAGGTGTTGTGCCTCTCAGTTGTGTTAGGTGTTGTGCCTCTCAGTTGTGTTAGGTGTTGTGCCTCTCAGTTGTGTTGTTAGGTGTTGTATCTCTCAGTTGTGTTGTTAGGTGTTGTGCCTCTCAGTTGTGTTGTTAGGTGTTGTGCCTCTCAGTTGTGTTGTTAGGTGTTGTGCCTCTCAGTTGTGTTGTTAGGTGTTGTACCTCTCAGTTGTGTTGTTAGGTGTTGTGCCTCTCAGTTGTGTTGTTAGGTGTTGTGCCTCTCAGTTGTGTTGTTAGGTGTTGTGCCTCTCAGTTGTGTTGTTAGGTGTTGTACCTCTCAGTTGTGTTGTTAGGTGTTGTACCTCTCAGTTGTGTTGTTAGGTGTTGTGCCTCTCAGTTGTGTTGTTAGGTGTTGTACCTCTCAGTTGTGTCGCCAGGTGTTGTGCCTCTCAGTTGTGTTGTTAGGTGTTGTACCTCTCAGTTGTGTTGTTAGGTGTTGTACCTCTCAGTTGTGTTGTTAGGTGTTGTACCTCTCAGTTGTGTTGTTAGGTGTTGTGCCTCTCAGTTGTGTTGTTAGGTGTTGTGCCTCTCAGTTGTGTTGTTAGGTGTTGTACCTCTCAGTTGTGTTGTTAGGTGTTGTGCCTCTCAGTTGTGTCGCCAGGTGTTGTACCTCTCAGTTGTGTTGTTAGGTGTTGTGCCTCTCAGTTGTGTTGTTAGGTGTTGTACCTCTCAGTTGTGTTGTTAGGTGTTGTACCTCTCAGTTGTGTCGCCAGGTGTTGTACCTCTCAGTTGTGTTGTTAGGTGTTGTGCCTCTCAGTTGTGTTGTTAGGTGTTGTACCTCTCAGTTGTGTTGTTAGGTGTTGTGCCTCTCAGTTGTGTTGTTAGGTGTTGTACCTCTCAGTTGTGTTGTTAGGTGTTGTGCCTCTCAGTTGTGTTGTTAGGTGTTGTACCTCTCAGTTGTGTTGTTAGGTGTTGTACCTCTCAGTTGTGTTGTTAGGTGTTGTGCCTCTCAGTTGTGTTGTTAGGTGTTGTGCCTCTCAGTTGTGTTGTTAGGTGTTGTGCCTCTCAGTTGTGTTGTTAGGTGTTGTGCCTCTCAGTTGTGTTGTTAGGTGTTGTGCCTCTCAGTTGTGTTGTTAGGTGTTGTACCTCTCAGTTGTGTTGTTAGGTGTTGTGCCTCTCAGTTGTGTTGCCAGGTGTTGTGCCTCTCAGTTGTGTTGCCAGGTGTTGTGCCTCTCAGTTGTGTTGTTAGGTGTTGTGCCTCTCAGTTGTGTTGTTAGGTGTTGTACCTCTCAGTTGTGTTGTTAGGTGTTGTGCCTCTCAGTTGTGTTGTTAGGTGTTGTACCTCTCAGTTGTGTTGCCAGGTGTTGTGCCTCTCAGTTGTGTTGTTAGGTGTTGTACCTCTCAGTTGTGTTGTTAGGTGTTGTGCCTCTCAGTTGTGTTGTTAGGTGTTGTGCCTCTCAGTTGTGTTGCCAGGTGTTGTACCTCTCAGTTGTGTTGTTAGGTGTTGTGCCTCTCAGTTGTGTCGCCAGGTGTTGTGCCTCTCAGTTGTGTTGTTAGGTGTTGTGCCTCTCAGTTGTGTTGTTAGGTGTTGTGCCTCTCAGTTGTGTTGCCAGTTGTTGTACCTCTCAGTTGTGTTGTTAGGTGTTGTACCTCTCAGTTGTGTTGTTAGGTGTTGTGCCTCTCAGTTGTGTTGTTAGGTGTTGTGCCTCTCAGTTGTGTTGTTAGGTGTTGTGCCTCTCAGTTGTGTTGTTAGGTGTTGTGCCTCTCAGTTGTGTTGTTAGGTGTTGTACCTCTCAGTTGTGTTAGGTGTTGTACCTCTCAGTTGTGTCGCCAGGTGTTGTGCCTCTCAGTTGTGTTGTTAGGTGTTGTGCCTCTCAGTTGTGTTGTTAGGTGTTGTACCTCTCAGTTGTGTTGTTAGGTGTTGTGCCTCTCAGTTGTGTTGTTAGGTGTTGTGCCTCTCAGTTGTGTTGTTAGGTGTTGTGCCTCGCAGTTGTGTTGTTAGGTGTTGTGCCTCTCAGTTGTGTTGTTAGGTGTTGTGCCTCTCAGTTGTGTTGTTAGGTGTTGTACCTCTCAGTTGTGTTGTTAGGTGTTGTGCCTCTCAGTTGTGTTGTTAGGTGTTGTGCCTCTCAGTTGTGTTGTTAGGTGTTGTGCCTCTCAGTTGTGTTGTTAGGTGTTGTACCTCTCAGTTGTGTTGTTAGGTGTTGTGCCTCTCAGTTGTGTTGTTAGGTGTTGTACCTCTCAGTTGTTTTGTTAGGTGTTGTGCCTCTCAGTTGTGTTGTTAGGTGTTGTGCCTCTCAGTTGTGTTGTTAGGTGTTGTGCCTCTCAGTTGTGTTGTTAGGTGTTGTGCCTCTCAGTTGTTTTGTTAGGTGTTGTGCCTCTCAGTTGTGTTGTTAGGTGTTGTACCTCTCAGTTGTGTCGTTAGGTGTTGTGCCTCTCAGTTGTGTCGTCAGGTGTTGTGCCTCTCAGTTGTGTTGTTAGGTGTTGTGCCTCTCAGTTGTGTCGCCAGGTGTTGTGCCTCTCAGTTGTGTCGCCAGGTGTTGTGCCTCTCAGTTGTGTTGTTAGGTGTTGTACCTCTCAGTTGTGTCGCCAGGTGTTGTGCCTCTCAGTTGTGTTGTTAGGTGTTGTGCCTCTCAGTTGTGTTGTTAGGTGTTGTGCCTCTCAGTTGTGTTGTTAGGTGTTGTACCTCTCAGTTGTGTTGTTAGGTGTTGTGCCTCTCAGTTGTGTTGTTAGGTGTTGTACCTCTCAGTTGTGTTGTTAGGTGTTGTGCCTCTCAGTTGTGTTGTTAGGTGTTGTACCTCTCAGTTGTGTTGTTAGGTGTTGTGCCTCTCAGTTGTGTTGCCAGGTGTTGTGCCTCTCAGTTGTGTTGCCAGGTGTTGTGCCTCTCAGTTGTGTTGTTAGGTGTTGTGCCTCTCAGTTGTGTTGTTAGGTGTTGTGCCTCTCAGTTGTGTTGTTAGGTGTTGTACCTCTCAGTTGTGTTGTTAGGTGTTGTGCCTCTCAGTTGTGTTGCCAGGTGTTGTGCCTCTCAGTTGTGTTGCCAGGTGTTGTGCCTCTCAGTTGTGTTGCCAGGTGTTGTGCCTCTCAGTTGTGTTGTTAGGTGTTGTACCTCTCAGTTGTGTTGTTAGGTGTTGTGCCTCTCAGTTGTGTTGTTAGGTGTTGTACCTCTCAGTTGTGTTGTTAGGTGTTGTGCCTCTCAGTTGTGTTGTTAGGTGTTGTGCCTCTCAGTTGTGTTGCCAGGTGTTGTGCCTCTCAGTTGTGTTGCCAGGTGTTGTGCCTCTCAGTTGTGTTGCCAGGTGTTGTACCTCTCAGTTGTGTTGTTAGGTGTTGTGCCTCTCAGTTGTGTTGTTAGGTGTTGTGCCTCTCAGTTGTGTTGTTAGGTGTTGTGCCTCTCAGTTGTGTTGTTAGGTGTTGTGCCTCTCAGTTGTGGTGTTAGGTGTTGTACCTCTCAGTTGTGTTAGGTGTTGTACCTCTCAGTTGTGTTGTTAGGTGTTGTGCCTCTCAGTTGTGTTGTTAGGTGTTGTACCTCTCAGTTGTGTTGTTAGGTGTTGTGCCTCTCAGTTGTGTTGTTAGGTGTTGTACCTCTCAGTTGTGTTGTTAGGTGTTGTGCCTCTCAGTTGTGTTGTTAGGTGTTGTACCTCTCAGTTGTGTTGTTAGGTGTTGTACCTCTCAGTTGTGTTAGGTGTTGTGCCTCTCAGTTGTGTTGTTAGGTGTTGTATCTCTCAGTTGTGTTGTTAGGTGTTGTACCTCTCAGTTGTGTTAGGTGTTGTACCTCTCAGTTGTGTTGTTAGGTGTTGTGCCTCTCAGTTGTGTTAGGTGTTGTACCTCTCAGTTGTGTTGTTAGGTGTTGTGCCTCTCAGTTGTGTTGTTAGGTGTTGTACCTCTCAGTTGTGTTGTTAGGTGTTGTATCTCTCAGTTGTGTTGTTAGGTGTTGTGCCTCTCAGTTGTGTTAGGTGTTGTGCCTCTCAGTTGTGTTGTTAGGTGTTGTACCTCTCAGTTGTGTTGTTAGGTGTTGTGCCTCTCAGTTGTGTTAGGTGTTGTGCCTCTCAGTTGTGTTAGGTGTTGTGCCTCTCAGTTGTGTTGTTAGGTGTTGTATCTCTCAGTTGTGTTGTTAGGTGTTGTACCTCTCAGTTGTGTTAGGTGTTGTACCTCTCAGTTGTGTTAGGTGTTGTGCCTCTCAGTTGTGTTGTTAGGTGTTGTACCTCTCAGTTGTGTTGTTAGGTGTTGTGCCTCTCAGTTGTGTTAGGTGTTGTGCCTCTCAGTTGTGTTAGGTGTTGTGCCTCTCAGTTGTGTTGTTAGGTGTTGTGCCTCTCAGTTGTGTTAGGTGTTGTGCCTCTCAGTTGTGTTAGGTGTTGTGCCTCTCAGTTGTGTTGTTAGGTGTTGTATCTCTCAGTTGTGTTGTTAGGTGTTGTGCCTCTCAGTTGTGTTGTTAGGTGTTGTGCCTCTCAGTTGTGTTGTTAGGTGTTGTGCCTCTCAGTTGTGTTGTTAGGTGTTGTACCTCTCAGTTGTGTTGTTAGGTGTTGTGCCTCTCAGTTGTGTTGTTAGGTGTTGTGCCTCTCAGTTGTGTTGTTAGGTGTTGTGCCTCTCAGTTGTGTTGTTAGGTGTTGTACCTCTCAGTTGTGTTGTTAGGTGTTGTACCTCTCAGTTGTGTTGTTAGGTGTTGTGCCTCTCAGTTGTGTTGTTAGGTGTTGTACCTCTCAGTTGTGTCGCCAGGTGTTGTGCCTCTCAGTTGTGTTGTTAGGTGTTGTACCTCTCAGTTGTGTTGTTAGGTGTTGTACCTCTCAGTTGTGTTGTTAGGTGTTGTACCTCTCAGTTGTGTTGTTAGGTGTTGTGCCTCTCAGTTGTGTTGTTAGGTGTTGTGCCTCTCAGTTGTGTTGTTAGGTGTTGTACCTCTCAGTTGTGTTGTTAGGTGTTGTGCCTCTCAGTTGTGTCGCCAGGTGTTGTACCTCTCAGTTGTGTTGTTAGGTGTTGTGCCTCTCAGTTGTGTTGTTAGGTGTTGTACCTCTCAGTTGTGTTGTTAGGTGTTGTACCTCTCAGTTGTGTCGCCAGGTGTTGTACCTCTCAGTTGTGTTGTTAGGTGTTGTGCCTCTCAGTTGTGTTGTTAGGTGTTGTACCTCTCAGTTGTGTTGTTAGGTGTTGTGCCTCTCAGTTGTGTTGTTAGGTGTTGTACCTCTCAGTTGTGTTGTTAGGTGTTGTGCCTCTCAGTTGTGTTGTTAGGTGTTGTACCTCTCAGTTGTGTTGTTAGGTGTTGTACCTCTCAGTTGTGTTGTTAGGTGTTGTGCCTCTCAGTTGTGTTGTTAGGTGTTGTGCCTCTCAGTTGTGTTGTTAGGTGTTGTGCCTCTCAGTTGTGTTGTTAGGTGTTGTGCCTCTCAGTTGTGTTGTTAGGTGTTGTGCCTCTCAGTTGTGTTGTTAGGTGTTGTACCTCTCAGTTGTGTTGTTAGGTGTTGTGCCTCTCAGTTGTGTTGCCAGGTGTTGTGCCTCTCAGTTGTGTTGCCAGGTGTTGTGCCTCTCAGTTGTGTTGTTAGGTGTTGTGCCTCTCAGTTGTGTTGTTAGGTGTTGTACCTCTCAGTTGTGTTGTTAGGTGTTGTACCTCTCAGTTGTGTTGTTAGGTGTTGTGCCTCTCAGTTGTGTTGTTAGGTGTTGTACCTCTCAGTTGTGTTGCCAGGTGTTGTGCCTCTCAGTTGTGTTGTTAGGTGTTGTACCTCTCAGTTGTGTTGTTAGGTGTTGTGCCTCTCAGTTGTGTTGTTAGGTGTTGTGCCTCTCAGTTGTGTTGCCAGGTGTTGTACCTCTCAGTTGTGTTGTTAGGTGTTGTGCCTCTCAGTTGTGTCGCCAGGTGTTGTGCCTCTCAGTTGTGTTGTTAGGTGTTGTGCCTCTCAGTTGTGTTGTTAGGTGTTGTGCCTCTCAGTTGTGTTGCCAGTTGTTGTACCTCTCAGTTGTGTTGTTAGGTGTTGTACCTCTCAGTTGTGTTGTTAGGTGTTGTGCCTCTCAGTTGTGTTGTTAGGTGTTGTGCCTCTCAGTTGTGTTGTTAGGTGTTGTGCCTCTCAGTTGTGTTGTTAGGTGTTGTGCCTCTCAGTTGTGTTGTTAGGTGTTGTACCTCTCAGTTGTGTTAGGTGTTGTACCTCTCAGTTGTGTCGCCAGGTGTTGTGCCTCTCAGTTGTGTTGTTAGGTGTTGTGCCTCTCAGTTGTGTTGTTAGGTGTTGTACCTCTCAGTTGTGTTGTTAGGTGTTGTGCCTCTCAGTTGTGTTGTTAGGTGTTGTGCCTCTCAGTTGTGTTGTTAGGTGTTGTGCCTCGCAGTTGTGTTGTTAGGTGTTGTGCCTCTCAGTTGTGTTGTTAGGTGTTGTGCCTCTCAGTTGTGTTGTTAGGTGTTGTACCTCTCAGTTGTGTTGTTAGGTGTTGTGCCTCTCAGTTGTGTTGTTAGGTGTTGTGCCTCTCAGTTGTGTTGTTAGGTGTTGTGCCTCTCAGTTGTGTTGTTAGGTGTTGTACCTCTCAGTTGTGTTGTTAGGTGTTGTGCCTCTCAGTTGTGTTGTTAGGTGTTGTACCTCTCAGTTGTTTTGTTAGGTGTTGTGCCTCTCAGTTGTGTTGTTAGGTGTTGTGCCTCTCAGTTGTGTTGTTAGGTGTTGTGCCTCTCAGTTGTGTTGTTAGGTGTTGTGCCTCTCAGTTGTTTTGTTAGGTGTTGTGCCTCTCAGTTGTGTTGTTAGGTGTTGTACCTCTCAGTTGTGTCGTTAGGTGTTGTGCCTCTCAGTTGTGTCGTCAGGTGTTGTGCCTCTCAGTTGTGTTGTTAGGTGTTGTGCCTCTCAGTTGTGTCGCCAGGTGTTGTGCCTCTCAGTTGTGTCGCCAGGTGTTGTGCCTCTCAGTTGTGTTGTTAGGTGTTGTACCTCTCAGTTGTGTCGCCAGGTGTTGTGCCTCTCAGTTGTGTTGTTAGGTGTTGTGCCTCTCAGTTGTGTTGTTAGGTGTTGTGCCTCTCAGTTGTGTTGTTAGGTGTTGTACCTCTCAGTTGTGTTGTTAGGTGTTGTGCCTCTCAGTTGTGTTGTTAGGTGTTGTACCTCTCAGTTGTGTTGTTAGGTGTTGTGCCTCTCAGTTGTGTTGTTAGGTGTTGTACCTCTCAGTTGTGTTGTTAGGTGTTGTGCCTCTCAGTTGTGTTGCCAGGTGTTGTGCCTCTCAGTTGTGTTGCCAGGTGTTGTGCCTCTCAGTTGTGTTGTTAGGTGTTGTGCCTCTCAGTTGTGTTGTTAGGTGTTGTGCCTCTCAGTTGTGTTGTTAGGTGTTGTACCTCTCAGTTGTGTTGTTAGGTGTTGTGCCTCTCAGTTGTGTTGCCAGGTGTTGTGCCTCTCAGTTGTGTTGCCAGGTGTTGTGCCTCTCAGTTGTGTTGCCAGGTGTTGTGCCTCTCAGTTGTGTTGTTAGGTGTTGTACCTCTCAGTTGTGTTGTTAGGTGTTGTGCCTCTCAGTTGTGTTGTTAGGTGTTGTACCTCTCAGTTGTGTTGTTAGGTGTTGTGCCTCTCAGTTGTGTTGTTAGGTGTTGTGCCTCTCAGTTGTGTTGCCAGGTGTTGTGCCTCTCAGTTGTGTTGCCAGGTGTTGTGCCTCTCAGTTGTGTTGCCAGGTGTTGTACCTCTCAGTTGTGTTGTTAGGTGTTGTGCCTCTCAGTTGTGTTGTTAGGTGTTGTGCCTCTCAGTTGTGTTGTTAGGTGTTGTGCCTCTCAGTTGTGTTGTTAGGTGTTGTGCCTCTCAGTTGTGGTGTTAGGTGTTGTACCTCTCAGTTGTGTTAGGTGTTGTACCTCTCAGTTGTGTTGTTAGGTGTTGTGCCTCTCAGTTGTGTTGTTAGGTGTTGTACCTCTCAGTTGTGTTGTTAGGTGTTGTGCCTCTCAGTTGTGTTGTTAGGTGTTGTACCTCTCAGTTGTGTTGTTAGGTGTTGTGCCTCTCAGTTGTGTTGTTAGGTGTTGTACCTCTCAGTTGTGTTGTTAGGTGTTGTACCTCTCAGTTGTGTTGTTAGGTGTGCCTCTCAGTTGTGTTGTTAGGTGTTGTACCTCTCAGTTGTGTTGTTAGGTGTTGTACCTCTCAGTTGTGTTGTTAGGTGTTGTGCCTCTCAGTTGTGTTGTTAGGTGTTGTACCTCTCAGTTGTGTTGTTAGGTGTTGTGCCTCTCAGTTGTGTTGTTAGGTGTTGTACCTCTCAGTTGTGTTGTTAGGTGTTGTACCTCTCAGTTGTGTTGTTAGGTGTTGTGCCTCTCAGTTGTGTTGTTAGGTGTTGTACCTCTCAGTTGTGTTGTTAGGTGTTGTGCCTCTCAGTTGTGTTGTTAGGTGTTGTGCCTCTCAGTTGTGTTGTTAGGTGTTGTACCTCTCAGTTGTGTTGTTAGGTGTTGTACCTCTCAGTTGTGTTGTTAGGTGTTGTGCCTCTCAGTTGTGTTGTTAGGTGTTGTACCTCTCAGTTGTGTTGTTAGGTGTTGTGCCTCTCAGTTGTGTTGTTAGGTGTTGTGCCTCTCAGTTGTGTTGTTAGGTGTTGTGCCTCTCAGTTGTGTTAGGTGTTGTGCCTCTCAGTTGTGTTGTTAGGTGTTGTACCTCTCAGTTGTGTCGCCAGGTGTTGTACCTCTCAGTTGTGTTGTTAGGTGTTGTACCTCTCAGTTGTGTTAGGTGTTGTGCCTCTCAGTTGTGTTGTTAGGTGTTGTGCCTCTCAGTTGTGTTGTTAGGTGTTGTGCCTCTCAGTTGTGTTGTTAGGTGTTGTGCCTCTCAGTTGTGTTGTTAGGTGTTGTGCCTCTCAGTTGTGTTGTTAGGTGTTGTACCTCTCAGTTGTGTTGTTAGGTGTTGTGCCTCTCAGTTGTGTTGTTAGGTGTTGTACCTCTCAGTTGTGTTGTTAGGTGTTGTACCTCTCAGTTGTGTTGTTAGGTGTTGTACCTCTCAGTTGTGTTGTTAGGTGTTGTGCCTCTCAGTTGTTTTGTTAGGTGTTGTGCCTCTCAGTTGTGTTGTTAGGTGTTGTGCCTCTCAGTTGTGTTGTTAGGTGTTGTGCCTCTCAGTTGTGTTGCCAGGTGTTGTGCCTCTCAGTTGTGTTGTTAGGTGTTGTGCCTCTCAGTTGTGTTGTTAGGTGTTGTGCCTCTCAGTTGTGTTGTTAGGTGTTGTGCCTCTCAGTTGTGTTGCCAGGTGTTGTGCCTCTCAGTTGTGTTGCCAGGTGTTGTGCCTCTCAGTTGTGTTGTTAGGTGTTGTGCCTCTCAGTTGTGTTGTTAGGTGTTGTGCCTCTCAGTTGTGTTGTTAGGTGTTGTGCCTCTCAGTTGTGTTGTTAGGTGTTGTGCCTCTCAGTTGTGTTGCCAGGTGTTGTGCCTCTCAGTTGTGTTGTTAGGTGTTGTGCCTCTCAGTTGTGTTGTTAGGTGTTGTACCTCTCAGTTGTGTTGTTAGGAGTTGTGCCTCTCAGTTGTGTTGTTAGGTGTTGTGCCTCTCAGTTGTGTTGTTAGGTGTTGTGCCTCTCAGTTGTGTTGTTAGGTGTTGTACCTCTCATTTGTGTTGTTAGGTGTTGTGCCTCTCAGTTGTGTTGTTAGGTGTTGTACCTCTCAGTTGTGTTGTTAGGTGTTGTACCTCTCAGTTGTGTTGTTAGGTGTTGTACCTCTCAGTTGTGTTGTTAGGTGTTGTGCCTCTCAGTTGTGTTGTTAGGTGTTGTGCCTCTCAGTTGTGTTGTTAGGTGTTGTGCCTCTCAGTTGTGTTAGGTGTTGTACCTCTCAGTTGTGTTGTTAGGTGTTGTACCTCTCAGTTGTGTTGTTAGGTGTTGTACCTCTCAGTTGTGTTGTTAGGTGTTGTGCCTCTCAGTTGTGTTGTTAGGTGTTGTACCTCTCAGTTGTGTTGTTAGGTGTTGTGCCTCTCAGTTGTGTTGTTAGGTGTTGTGCCTCTCAGTTGTGTTGTTAGGTGTTGTGCCTCTCAGTTGTGTTGTTAGGTGTTGTACCTCTCAGTTGTGTTGTTAGGTGTTGTACCTCTCAGTTGTGTTGTTAGGTGTTGTGCCTCTCAGTTGTGTTGTTAGGTGTTGTGCCTCTCAGTTGTGTTGTTAGGTGTTGTGCCTCTCAGTTGTGTTGTTAGGTGTTGTACCTCTCAGTTGTGTTGTTAGGTGTTGTGCCTCTCAGTTGTGTTGTTAGGTGTTGTACCTCTCAGTTGTGTTGTTAGGTGTTGTACCTCTCAGTTGTGTTGTTAGGTGTTGTACCTCTCAGTTGTGTTGTTAGGTGTTGTACCTCTCAGTTGTGTTGTTAGGTGTTGTACCTCTCAGTTGTGTTGTTAGGTGTTGTACCTCTCAGTTGTGTTGTTAGGTGTTGTACCTCTCAGTTGTGTTGTTAGGTGTTGTACCTCTCAGTTGTGTTGTTAGGTGTTGTGCCTCTCAGTTGTGTCGCCAGGTGTTGTGCCTCTCAGTTGTGTTGTTAGGTGTTGTACCTCTCAGTTGTGTCGTTAGGTGTTGTGCCTCTCAGTTGTGTTGTTAGGTGTTGTGCCTCTCAGTTGTGTTGTTAGGTGTTGTGCCTCTCAGTTGTGTTGTTAGGTGTTGTGCCTCTCAGTTGTGTTGTTAGGTGTTGTACCTCTCAGTTGTGTCGTTAGGTGTTGTACCTCTCAGTTGTGTTGTTAGGTGTTGTGCCTCTCAGTTGTGTTGTTAGGTGTTGTACCTCTCAGTTGTGTTGTTAGGTGTTGTGCCTCTCAGTTGTGTTGTTAGGTGTTGTACCTCTCAGTTGTGTTGTTAGGTGTTGTGCCTCTCAGTTGTGTTGTTAGGTGTTGTGCCTCTCAGTTGTGTTGTTAGGTGTTGTACCTCTCAGTTGTGTTGTTAGGTGTTGTACCTCTCAGTTGTGTTGTTAGGTGTTGTGCCTCTCAGTTGTGTTGTTAGGTGTTGTGCCTCTCAGTTGTGTTGTTAGGTGTTGTGCCTCTCAGTTGTGTTGTTAGGTGTTGTACCTCTCAGTTGTGTTGTTAGGTGTTGTACCTCTCAGTTGTGTTGTTAGGTGTTGTACCTCTCAGTTGTGTTGTTAGGTGTTGTGCCTCTCAGTTGTGTTGTTAGGTGTTGTGCCTCTCAGTTGTGTTGTTAGGTGTTGTACCTCTCAGTTGTGTTGTTAGGTGTTGTGCCTCTCAGTTGTGTTGTTAGGTGTTGTGCCTCTCAGTTGTGTTGTTAGGTGTTGTGCCTCTCAGTTGTGTTGTTAGGTGTTGTGCCTCTCAGTTGTGTTGTTAGGTGTTGTGCCTCTCAGTTGTGTTGTTAGGTGTTGTACCTCTCAGATGTGTCGTTAGGTGTTGTACCTCTCAGTTGTGTTGTTAGGTGTTGTACCTCTCAGTTATGTTGTTAGGTGTTGTACCTCTCAGTTGTGTTGTTAGGTGTTGTACCTCTCAGTTGTGTTGTTAGGTGTTGTGCCTCTCAGTTGTGTTGTTAGGTGTTGTGCCTCTCAGTTGTGTTGTTAGGTGTTGTACCTCTCAGTTGTGTTGTTAGGTGTTGTACCTCTCAGTTGTGTTGTTGGGTGTTGTGCCTCTCAGTTGTGTTGTTAGGTGTTGTACCTCTCAGTTGTGTTGTTAGGTGTTGTACCTCTCAGTTGTGTTGTTAGGTGTTGTACCTCTCAGTTGTGTTGTTAGGTGTTGTGCCTCTCAGTTGTGTTGTTAGGTGTTGTGCCTCTCAGTTGTGTTGTTAGGTGTTGTACCTCTCAGTTGTGTTGTTAGGTGTTGTGCCTCTCAGTTGTGTTGTTAGGTGTTGTGCCTCTCAGTTGTGTTGTTAGGTGTTGTGCCTCTCAGTTGTGTTGTTAGGTGTTGTGCCTCTCAGTTGTGTTGTTAGGTGTTGTACCTCTCAGTTGTGTTGTTAGGTGTTGTGCCTCTCAGTTGTGTTGTTAGGTGTTGTACCTCTCAGTTGTGTTGTTAGGTGTTGTACCTCTCAGTTGTGTTGTTAGGTGTTGTACCTCTCAGTTGTGTTGTTAGGTGTTGTACCTCTCAGTTGTGTTGTTAGGTGTTGTGCCTCTCAGTTGTGTTGTTAGGTGTTGTACCTCTCAGTTGTGTTGTTAGGTGTTGTGCCTCTCAGTTGTGTTGTTAGGTGTTGTACCTCTCAGTTGTGTTGTTAGGTGTTGTACCTCTCAGTTGTGTTGTTAGGTGTTGTACCTCTCAGTTGTGTTGTTAGGTGTTGTACCTCTCAGTTGTGTTGTTAGGTGTTGTACCTCTCAGTTGTGTTGTTAGGTGTTGTACCTCTCAGTTGTGTTGTTAGGTGTTGTGCCTCTCAGTTGTGTTGTTAGGTGTTGTGCCTCTCAGTTGTGTTGTTAGGTGTTGTGCCTCTCAGTTGTGTTGTTAGGTGTTGTGCCTCTCAGTTGTGTTGTTAGGTGTTGTGCCTCTCAGTTGTGTTGTTAGGTGTTGTGCCTCTCAGTTGTGTTGTTAGGTGTTGTGCCTCTCAGTTGTGTTGTTAGGTGTTGTGCCTCTCAGTTGTGTTGTTAGGTGTTGTACCTCACAATTGTGTCACCAGGTGTTGTGCCTCTCAATTGTGTCACCAGGTGTTGTGCCTCTCAATTGTGTCACCAGGTGTTGTGCCTCACAATTGTGTCACCAGGTGTTGTGCCTCACAATTGTGTCACCAGGTGTTGTGCCTCACAATTGTGTCACCAGGTGTTGTGCCTCATAATTGTGTCACCAGGTGTTGTGCCTCTCAATTGTGTCACCAGGTGTTTTGCCTCACAATTGTGTCACCAGGTGTTGTGCCTCACAATTGTGTCACCAGGTGTTGTGCCTCTCAATTGTGTCACCAGGTGTTGTGCCTCTCAATTGTGTCACCAGGTGTTGTGCCTCACAATTGTGTCACCAGGTGTTGTGCCTCACAATTGTGTCACCAGGTGTTGTGCCTCTCAATTGTGTCACCAGGTGTTGTGCCTCACAATTGTGTCACCAGGTGTTGTGCCTCACAATTGTGTCACCAGGTGTTGTGCCTCACAATTGTGTCGCCAGGTGTTGTGCCTCACAATTGTGTCACCAGGTGTTGTGCCTCACAATTGTGTCACCAGGTGTGCCTCACAATTGTGTCACCAGGTGTTGTGCCTCTCAATTGTGTCACCAGGTGTTGTGCCTCACAATTGTGTCACCAGGTGTGCCTCACAATTGTGTCACCAGGTGTTGTGCCTCACAATTGTGTCACCAGGTGTTGTGCCTCACAATTGTGTCACCAGGTGTTGTGCCTCACAATTGTGTCGCCAGGTGTTGTGCCTCACAATTGTGTCACCAGGTGTTGTGCCTCACAATTGTGTCACCAGGTGTTGTGCCTCACAATTGTGTCACCAGGTGTTGTGCCTCACAATTGTGTCACCAGGTGTTGTGCCTCTCAATTGTGTCACCAGGTGTTGTGCCTCACAATTGTGTCGCCAGGTGTTGTGCCTCACAATTGTGTCACCAGGTGTTGTGCCTCTCAATTGTGTCACCAGGTGTTGTGCCTCACAATTGTGTCGCCAGGTGTTGTGCCTCACAATTGTGTCACCAGGTGTTGTGCCTCACAATTGTGTCACCAGGTGTTGTGCCTCACAATTGTGTCGCCAGGTGTTGTGCCTCACAATTGTCACCAGGTGTTGTGCCTCACAATTGTGTCACCAGGTGTTGTGCCTCACAATTGTGTCGCCAGGTGTTGTGCCTCACAATTGTGTCACCAGGTGTTGTGCCTCACAATTGTGTCACCAGGTGTTGTGCCTCACAATTGTGTCGCCAGGTGTTGTGCCTCTCAATTGTGTCACCAGGTGTTGTGCCTCACAATTGTGTCGCCAGGTGTTGTGCCTCACAATTGTGTCACCAGGTGTTGTGCCTCACAATTGTCACCAGGTGTTGTGCCTCACAATTGTGTCGCCAGGTGTTGTGCCTCTCAATTGATTCACCAGGTGTTGTGCCTCACAATTGTGTCACCAGGTGTTGTGCCTCTCAATTGTGTCGCCAGGTGTTGTGCCTCACAATTGTGTCACCAGGTGTTGTGCCTCACAATTGTGTCACCAGGTGTTGTGCCTCACAATTGTGTCACCAGGTGTTGTGCCTCACAATTGTGTCACCAGGTGTTGTGCCTCTCAATTGTGTCACCAGGTGTTGTGCCTCACAATTGTGTCACCAGGTGTTGTGCCTCACAATTGTGTCACCAGGTGTTGTGCCTCACAATTGTGTCACCAGGTGTTGTGCCTCACAATTGTGTCACCAGGTGTTGTGCCTCACAATTGTGTCACCAGGTGTTGTGCCTCACAATTGTGTCACCAGGTGTTGTGCCTCACAATTGTGTCGCCAGGTGTTGTGCCTCACAATTGTGTCACCAGGTGTTGTGAATCACAATTGTGTCACCAGGTGTTGTGCCTCTCAATTGTGTCACCAGGTGTTGTGCCTCACAATTGTGTCACCAGGTGTTGTGCCTCTCAATTGTGTCACCAGGTGTTGTGAATCACAATTGTGTCGCCAGGTGTTGTGCCTCACAATTGTGTCACCAGGTGTTGTGAATCACAATTGTGTCACCAGGTGTTGTGCCTCTCAATTGTGTCACCAGGTGTTGTGAATCACAATTGTCACCAGGTGTTGTGCCTCTCAATTGTGTCACCAGGTGTTGTGCCTCTCAATTGTGTCACCAGGTGTTGTGCCTCTCAATTGTGTCACCAGGTGTTGTGCCTCTCAATTGTGTCACCAGGTGTTGTGCCTCACAATTGTGTCACCAGGTGTTGTGCCTCTCAATTGTGTCACCAGGTGTTGTGCCTCTCAATTGTGTCACCAGGTGTTGTGCCTCTCAATTGTGTCACCAGGTGTTGTGCCTCACAATTGTGTCACCAGGTGTTGTGCCTCTCAATTGTGTCACCAGGTGTTGTGAATCACAATTGTGTCACCAGGTGTTGTGCCTCTCAATTGTGTCACCAGGTGTTGTGCCTCTCAATTGTGTCACCAGGTGTTGTGCCTCACAATTGTGTCACCAGGTGTTGTGAATCACAATTGTGTCACCAGGTGTTGTGCCTCTCAATTGTGTCACCAGGTGTTGTGCCTCTCAATTGTGTCACCAGGTGTTGTGCCTTTCAATTGTGTCACCAGGTGTTGTGCCTCACAATTGTGTCACCAGGTGTTGTGCCTCACAATTGTGTCACCAGGTGTTGTGCCTCTCAATTGTGTCACCAGGTGTTGTGAATCACAATTGTGTCGCCAGCTGTTGTGCCTCTCAATTGTGTCACCAGGTGTTGTGCCTCTCAATTGTGTCACCAGGTGTTGTGCCTCTCAATTGTGTCACCAGGTGTTGTGCCTCTCAATTGTTTCACCAGGTGTTGTGCCTCTCAATTGTGTCACCAGGTGTTGTGCCTCACAATTGTGTCACCAGGTGTTGTGCCTCACAATTGTGTCACCAGGTGTTGTGCCTCACAATTGTGTCACCAGGTGTTGTGCCTCACAATTGTGTCACCAGGTGTTGTGCCTCACAATTGTGTCACCAGGTGTTGTGCCTCACAATTGTGTCACCAGGTGTTGTGCCTCACAATTGTGTCACCAGGTGTTGTGCCTCACAATTGTGTCGCCAGGTGTTGTGCCCCACAATTGTGTCACCAGGTGTTGTGCCTCACAATTGTGTCACTAGGTGTTGTGCCTCACAATTGTGTCGCCAGGTGTTGTGCCTCACAATTGTGTCACCAGGTGTTGTGCCTCTCAATTGTGTCACCAGGTGTTGTGCCTCTCAATTGTGTCACCAGGTGTTGTGCCTCACAATTGTGTCACCAGGTGTTGTGCCTCACAATTGTGTCGCCAGGTGTTGTGCCTCACAATTGTGTTACCAGGTGTTGTGCCTCTCAATTGTGTCACCAGGTGTTGTGCCTCTCAATTGTGTCACCAGGTGTTGTGCCTCTCAATTGTGTCACCAGGTGTTGTGCCTCTCAATTGTGTCACCAGGTGTTGTGCCTCACAATTGTGTCACCAGGTGTTGTGCCTCACAATTGTGTCGCCAGGTGTTGTGCCTCACAATTGTGTCACCAGGTGTTGTGCCTCTCAATTGTGTCGCCAGGTGTTGTGCCTCTCAATTGTGTCGCCAGGTGTTGTGCCTCACAATTGTGTCACCAGGTGTTGTGCCTCTCAATTGTGTCACCAGGTGTTGTGCCTCTCAATTGTGTCACCAGGTGTTGTGCCTCACAATTATGTCACCAGGTGTTGTGCCTCTCAATTGTGTCACCAGGTGTTGTGCCTCACAATTGTGTCACCAGGTGTTGTGCCTCTCAATTGTGTCACCAGGTGTTGTGCCTCACAATTGTGTCACCAGGTGTTGTGCCTCTCAATTGTGTCACCAGGTGTTGTGCCTCACAATTGTGTCACCAGGTGTTGTGCCTCTCAATTGTGTCGCCAGGTGTTGTGCCTCTCAATTGTGTCACCAGGTGTTGTGCCTCTCAATTGTGTCACCAGGTGTTGTGCCTCACAATTGTGTCACCAGGTGTTGTGCCTCACAATTGTGTCACCAGGTGTTGTGCCTCACAATTGTGTCACCAGGTGTTGTGCCTCACAATTGTGTCGCCAGGTGTTGTGCCTCACAATTGTGTCACCAGGTGTTGTGCCTCTCCAAAATCAGTTTCAAATCACCATCAGTCGCTGCAACCTGAGGGCCGCTGCGCTGGAGTTTCCAGTTACCGGCCACTCGCTCGCACGCTGGCAACTCGTCCGAAAAAGTTGCAGGGAACTTGCCTGAACAAGCTGCAGGCAACTCATGCTGTCACCAGCGCAGCGCGACGCCTGAGCAGGAGTGAGGTGAACATGCTTTAATAAACAATCTACTGCTCTATCGCTTGTGGGAAGTAGTTCTTTTCAGATTGCTTAAAAAACATGACTTGCGCTGTCCCTGCATCACTTGTGCTGTGCTGCTGTGGTGATGTTGTGTTGTGGTGCTGCGGTGGTGTGGTGATGATGTGCTGTGGTGTTGTGTTGGTGTGGTACTGTGGTGGTGCTGTGGTGGTGTGGTGGTGTGGTGATGTGGTGGTGTGTGGTGATGTTGTGCTGTGAATTGGTGTGGTGCTGTGGTGCTGTGCTGCTGTGGTGATGTTGTGTTGTGGTGCTGTGGTGTTGTGTTGGTGTGGTGCTGTGGTGGTGTGGTGATGTTGTGTTGCGATGCTGTGGTGGTGTGGTGTTGTTGTGTTGTGGTGGTGTGGTACTATGGTGGTGTGGTGCTGTTATTAAACCTAATTGTACATCATAGAATAGCGTTGATGATAGGATGCCCTAGAAGTCGCTGAACTCATTCTGGCCCACAAGTAGCTATACTCAAATATGTCCATTGCATTAGAATTGAAATACAATCTACCTCTGTACCGCTTGTGGTAAATAAATTGCAAAAAATATTATAGAACACTTTTGGCCACGAACTGCTCCTGGAGGCGAGGTTGTGTCGAGCACACGTTTATTGGGGCACTTGTTCTGCAGGTACGGACGCCTCTGTTCTGTGTTTCCGTATTTGACACCTCAACTCTCTTGACTCCCCGCTAAATGGTGCCTTCATCCTTCCTCTCATTGAACATCTTTGTATTTGTAAAGGGAGGCTAAAACTTTCTTAAAACCAATCACTCAATCTGACATCTCTATTTTCAATTCTATTTGACAGACACCTCTATTTGATATTCTATATAACAGACGTCTTTATTTACTATTAAATTCTGCATAGCAGACACTTCTGTTCTCTATTCATTATAGCAGACACCTCTATTTACCATTCTATATAACAGACATCTCTATTCACTATTCAATTCTATCTAGCAGACACTTCTATTCTCTATTCAATATAGCAGACACGTGTTCTATACTTGGACGCAGGCAACAGACAGACCAGCAACATTAGAGCGAGATTTGCCGTTGGGTCGTTAAAGCTTTCTTTGATGCCGAGCTTGGCTGAGGGATTAGATCCGAGAGGCTGGACCTCCTCAGATCGGCCAATGGAAGCTTCCACCAGATGCTGAATCCACCATCACCTGAATCCACCATCACCTGAATCCACCACCATCTGAATCCACCACCACCGCCTAAATCCACTTCCACCTGAATCAATCCACCAAATACGGTGGATACGTTGAAGTTGCCAGACGGCGCAGTTCTCTTCGCATCGCGCGCCACATCTCGCGATGCTTAAGTTCGCCAGATGCTGGAGAGGAACGGAAGTCTGGCGCTGCCATCGCGTTAGACTCGACCCGCTGAAGCGAGAGGTCTTGCATGCAAAGGGAAAATGTGAGGTCCCGAGCTGAGAGTGAGGTAGGCATTCGCTTTATCGAAATAGAATGATTTTTGTTTTGTTAGCATGTTAACTGCGGCGTGTTAAACTGGAGTTTGATATTCAACTTCAAATTAAACTCAGATTTAGTGAGCATTGTTGATAATAGCAAACATTACCTGGATCGTGCCATCATTAGCTTTAATTAAGTATTTAAGAAAATTGAGTTTGTGACTGCTGGTCGATCAGTAACATTCTGAAATACCCACAGTGACCACCGGTGGGTCCCTTCGCAGGTAACGTTTTAAGAACCATCTTTTTCAGTTCCACGCTGTCCTGTTTTTCAGTACCTCTGACTTCTTTCTTTAACTTTTATCTTGTGTCATGACCCTCCTTCTTATCTTACTATTTATATGTGCACGAGATCCCTTGCGGAAACACCCTTTGTGCATAGATTCCACGTTTCCTTAACTCCATACTAAAAGGTGCCTTCATCTTTCCTCTCTTTGAACATCTTTGTTGTGCTAAAGGGAGGCTAAAACAAATTTGTATCCAACATTGCATGCCAATAAACAAGATTTCAGGAAAAACTGCAGTTCCCTCATTCGATTTGCTCGCTTGAACTCGTGTACTGTTCAGTTGTCGCTATCATTTGTCAGGATGTCCCTGCGTTGAATGAAAGTTAAGATTATAAATCCCTGTATGTAGGACTCGTGATGGCTAAAGTTTCCAGCGTTTGTGTCGCGTCAAATGCTGTGCAGCTGTAAATTATCAAGAAAATTCAGGTATCTTAGATGAATCTATGATCAAGTGAATTGTTTTAAAAAACTTCATACAGGGTCACAGTTACACGTGGAAGTTCAGAAGTCTTGGGACTATTTTGAAAATAGCTGCAGTTGATGACACCTGACATTCTGCTGACTTGGCTGGCATTTGCGAACATTTGAGGCGAAAGAAAACCTGTTGCAGGAGCGTATTCACATGTCTGGTGAGGTGGGAATATGTTCAGTGTCTTAATTACTGATGTGGTAAGTTTCTTTCCGTACAACTTTCTTAAACGGCAACACTAATTGTGTCCTCTTTATTTTTGTGGAGACAATTCTCCATATCTCGAATGCTCCAAAATTTTCACAGGGTGAGGTCTGTCGGCGTGTGTCTGCCGTGGGTAGAGGCGGTGACCTGCTGATGCGTAACGTAAGTTACGAGGGAAATGTGATATTTCACTCCTTCCGCTACTTGGAATATATTTTTTTGTGGACGCGAGGCACAAACTAACTTACTCGTATATAATCTAATGCAACTTGTTACAAATTTGTTCGCATGAAAAACGATTCCTGATTACCAACTCCAAACGTGAACTAATGCCCGTCTCGTGCACACTGCGCATCTGATAAATGTTTCATGTCATCCTCTTGCGCTGGTGCTGTGGGTCATGACTGTTAGGTTGGTAATTATGATACGGCTGGTAATGATGCTCACGCTGATAGTGTTCTTCATGTTGATAATGATGATGCTCGTTCTGAAAAAATGATAATGGTGCGGGGGAAGATGAATATGATGGTAGTAATAAATATGATGGCAATGATGACTACGATGGTAGTGATAATGATGATGACAGACACGTCACAGCAGAGAGGCAGGCCAGCACGAGGGCCCAGGAAGGTCGACTCATCGACCTGCTGTTGCTGATCGAAGTGTTGCTGTAGTGCTGTACGGTGTTGTGTTGCTGCAATGTGTTGTGTTGCTGCACTGTGTTGTGTTGCTGCACTGTGTTGTGTTGCTGCACTGTGTTGTGTTGCTGCACTGTGTTGTGTTGCTGCACTGTGTTGTGTTGCTGCACTGTGTTGTGTTGCTGCACTGTGTTGTGTTGCTGCTCTGTGTTGTGTTGCTGCTCTGTGTTGTGTTGCTGCACATGTTGTGTTGCTGCACTGTGTTGTGTTGCTGCACTGTGTTGTGTTGTGTTGCTGCTCTGTGTTAGTTGTGTTGCTGCTCTGTGTTGTGTTACTGCTCAGTGTTGTGTTGCTGCTCTGCGTTGGTTGTCTTTCTGCACTGTGTTGTGTGGCTGCCCTGTGTTGGTTGTGTTGCTGCACTGTGTAGTGTTGCTGCTCTGTGTTGGTTGTGCTGCTGCTCTGTGTTGGTTGTGCTGCTGCTCTGTGTTGGTTGTGCTGCCGCACTGTGTTGTGCTGCTGCCCTGCCTGCTGCACGGCCCGCTCTACAGTGTGCAGCACCGCAGCTTCCCTCTGCCGCTCACACCCGGCGCGCAAAAAACTCGAGGTCCGCGAGATTAGTTCCTCTGCGTCTGTCAGGGATCCGCTTCCCTCGCAGCGAAGGTTGCTGCGAAGGCGTCGCACGAGGGAAGGGGGAGGGCGAGGGTCTGTGGCACTGCACTTCGTTGTTGTGTGCAAGATATTCCTGAGTTGGGTGTGTGGCCTGGATGGCGTTAGGAATTCCTG
The DNA here is from genome assembly GCA_030386875.1 of Morinoia aosen. Taxonomy (NCBI): domain Eukaryota; kingdom Metazoa; phylum Arthropoda; class Malacostraca; order Amphipoda; family Talitridae; genus Morinoia; species Morinoia aosen. The sequence continues at coordinate 28,721,055 of CM059556.1, forward strand.
AATTTTCCCATACACAAATTTGTCCGTTGTACTAGACGGGAGAAACAATTTACTGCTGTGTCAGTTGTGGTACGAAATTGTTTGAGTTGTCTAAATAAAATTGTTTAAGATTTGGATGTGTAGTCTGGATGTCGTGTGAGAAGTGAAACATTCCGCGCTGTTGGTTGCATTTCGCTCCCTTTAAATAGAGGAAGGAATCATGCAGAGGAAACTTGAGCTTTTGTCTCCCAGCATCGGTGTTCTGCCTGCTGTGAGGGTCGGATTACAGTGCGATCTGTTGTTTGTGTTTCATGCTGAGTTGCCTCTCAAGAAATACAGCTACTGTATTTATAAGAATTGGTGATCCTAAGGGAAAATGTGAGGTCCCGAACTAAAGGTGAGGCAGACCTTCTCTATTGTCGAAATAATGTAAGTATTTTGTTTTGTTATCGATTTTTTTTTTCGGTTCACTGTTTTCCTTTTTCAGCACCTAAGACTTTCTCAACTCTTCTGTTTTCATAAATTTTTCTGCATTTTTTGTTTTCTGAGCATATAACAGGGAGATTGGTCGTAGATAGAACCCCCTCACACCAACTCTCTTCACACCAGCTCCCCTCACACCAGCCCCCCTCACACCAGTTCCCCTCACACCAGCTCCCCTCACACCAGCTCCCCTCACACCAGCTTCCCTCACACCAGCTCCCCTCACACCAGCTCCCCTCACACCAGCTCCCCTCACACCAGCTCCCCTCACACAAGCTCCCCTCACACCAGCCCCCCTCACGCCAGCCCCCCTCACGCCAGCTCCCCTCACGCCAGCTCCCCTCACGCCAGCTCCCCTCACACCAGCTCCCCTCACGCCAGCTCCCCTCACACCAGCTCCCCTCACACCAGCTTCCCTCACACCAGCTTCCCTCACACCAGCTCCCCTCACACCAGCTCCCCTCACACCAGCTCCCCTCACACCAGCTCCCCTCACACCAGCTCCCCTCACACCAGCTCCCCTCACACCAGCTCCCCTCACACCAGCTCCCCTCACACCAGCTCCCCTCACACCAGCTCCCCTCACACCAGCTCCCCTCACACCAGCTCCCCTCACACCAGCGCCCTCACACCAGCTACCCTCACACCAGCTACCCTCACACCAGCTACCCTCACACCAGCTACCCTCACACCAGCTACCCTTACACCAGCTCCCCTCACACCAGCTCCCCTCACACCAGCTCCCCTCACACCAGCTCCCCTCACACCAGCTCCCCTCACACCAGCTCCCCTCACACCAGCTCCCCTCACACCAGCTCCCCTCACACCAGCTCCCCTCACACCAGCTCCCCTCACACCAGCTCCCCTCACACCAGCTCCCCTCACACCAGCTCCCCTCACACCAGCTCCCCTCACACCAGCTTCCCTCACACCAGCTCCCCTCACACCAGCTCCCCTCACACCAGCTCCCCTCACACCAGCTCCCCTCACACCAGCTCCCCTCACACCAGCTCCCCTCACACCAGCTCCCCTCACACCAGCTCCCCTCACACCAGCTCCCCTCACACCAGCTCCCCTCACACCAGCTCCCCTCACACCAGCTCCCCTCACACCGGCTCCCTCACACCGGCTCCCCTCACACCAGCTCCCCTCACACCGGCTCCCCTCACACCGGCTCCCCTCACACCGGCTCCCCTCACACCAGCTCCCCTCACACCAGCTCCCCTCACACCAGCTCCCCTCACACCAGCTCCCCTCACACCAGCTCCCCTCACACCAGCTCCCCTCACACCAGCTCCCCTCACACCAGCTCCCCTCACACCAGCTCCCCTCACACCAGCTCCCCTCACACCAGCTCCCCTCACACCAGCTCCCCTCACACCAGCTCCCCTCACAATGTCTACAATCACTCGGTGTTTTGGTAAACAATTAGTGAAGTAAAAAGCCATTTGATGAGAAACTAAACTTGATATAAGTTCAATTTAAACTTTTTTTAATTTCAAAAATAAAATTTTAACTTCACGAAGATCAGACTTGCAGAGCTTGTCATCTCTGTGCCCTCAGCACTGCAGCTCCCGTCGCGTTTTTCCACGCATTCTAAAGTTCTGCGCTCAGGATTATGCGGCGATGTGGCGCAGCATGGAAGTACATTCTCGCTGCCCCTTTGTTCCATTAGAGTTTGTGGTGTTCTCCCCCAGGCTGCAACACGCTTCGGGCAGACTTTGAGCTATCTTTTTCGTGATAGGTTAGCCCGAAGCGAGTGCCTGAGGTACAACCGTATTCGGCAGGATATGGACAACACGGGGGTAACACGGTAATTATATTGGTGACTGTCAGGTACACGGAACACGGACCATTACACTGGGCCCTCGGTGACTACTATGAGCACTGTTCGTTACTCGTAAATCACGTAATGATTGGAACACAGCACTAATACGTGATGGTTGAAATACAATACTATTCGAGAAGTACGTAATGATTGAAACACAATTCTATGTGAGAATAGCACAAATATGTGGTGATTGGAGTACAATCCTATTCGAGAATGACATAAATTGAAACACAATCCTATGCGAGAATAGCACAAATACGTGATGATTGAAGCACAATCCTATTCGGGAATGACGTAATGATTGAAACACAATCCTATGCGAGAATAGCACAAATACGTGATGATTGAAGCACAATCTTATTCGGGAATGACGTAATGATTGAAACACAATCCTACGCGAGAATAGCACAAATACGTGATGATTGAAGCACAATCCTATTCGGGAATGACGTAATGATTGAAACACAATCCTATGCGAGAATAGCACAAATACGTGATGATTGAAGCACAATCCTATTCGGGAATGACGTAATGATTGAAACACAATCCTATGCGAGAATAGTACTAATACGTGATGATTGAAATACCATCCTATTCGAAAATGACATAAATTACGTAATGATTGAAACACAATCCTATGCGAGAATAGCACTAATACGTGATGATTGAAATACAATACTATGCGAGAATTTACGTAATGAATGAAACAAGCACCAATAGCGGGTAACGTCCGCGAGGACGCTACTTACGAACGCAGCGGCGAGACGTGATGATTGGTGCTGCGTCGTGCGACTGTTACGAACAGGTCGGCTGGTGCTAGCGGGGCGCCGAGACGAGGCTAGTCAGCTGGGTCGGGCCCGGCCGCCACGCGGTTCACCGTTGTAGCTGATAAGTAGCTACGGCGAGGCTAGCCGGCCGGAGCGGGCGAGAGATGTCGTAGAGCGGCTTGGCCGACGACGCCGGGGCGGGGCGTTGCAACGTGACTTTTTTAAGGCTTTGAAACACCTTGAAGCGTCAAGACGCTACTAGGTTTAAGACCTTGCAACACCTTGGGGCGTCGATAGGCAGGGCCGGTCTCCGGAGCTTGGTGCAGGTACGCGAGAGACAAAGTCGATCTCGGAAGCTAGATGCAGGAACACGAGGCTGGTGCTGGAGATGTGACTTGAACGAGGACGAGGGCTTGAGTGAGTGCGAGCCTTGTTGGGGTCGCCTTATGTAGGCCTCGAGTGCAAGCCCTGAGTCCGGGCGTGAGTCCTGATTGGTCGCGAGTTTGTGGGCCTGTGGTGCTGGAGGCAGGAAGCCGTTGTAGGTTACGGGCACCTTTTCTCATAGTCGCGAGGCGGCTTCTCTCAGGTCCCGTGTTTGGTTGACTAGGCGCTTCGGGTCCGGAGGTGCTCTGGAACGGATGCGGTTGTAGTCTGGAGGCAGCTTTTCTCAGGTCTTGTGGGGGTCCGCGGCTTGCCGCTGGGATCACCACAGGTGTCCCTCTCCTGTTTTTTTTTTTTCTTTTTTTTTTTAAACACTTAGTACCTCACTGGTGGTCTGCTTTCTCTGCCGTATTTAGTGAATACTGCCTGTTTTGCTGTTTTAGGGATTGCTGTGCCTGTTCCAGGGAACGGAACTCCCTCGTATACTTCGTAGTTTGTTGCTCTCGGTGCCTTAGCCTGTTGTTGAGGTTTATCCTCGATGGTGGGTAGGTACGCTGCTTTGACCCTTTCCGTCGCGATGTTAGCTTTTTTTCCTTGTATATCTACGGTGATGTAGTTTGGTGTCCTTTGGAGCACGGGAAAGGGACCTGCGTAGGGTTTCTGTAAGGGTCTTCTGTGCCCCCCGTGTTTCACGAAGACGTTGGTCGCCTTGTATAGAGCGCTCGGGACATTGGCTTTTTGGGGTCCCTGTTGTCGTGGCAGTATTGGCTGCAGGTTTGTCACTCGTTTTTTTAGGCATTGTAGAAATTCTCTGGCGGGCCGGTTTCCTTTTTCTTTCTTGGGTAGCTCTCCTGCGAGGCGCAATGTTTGTCCGTATACCATTTCGGCGGGGGAGATGTTTGCGTCCGTGTGTGGCGTGGCTCGGATGTTAAGCAGTATGAGGGGTAGTGCGTCTGCCCAGTCTGCGTCAGTGACCGTAGCTTTTAACGCCTCCTTCAATCTTCTGTGCATCCTCTCCACCAGTCCGTTGCTCTGCGGGTGGTACGCTGTCGTTCGCTGTCTCTCAGCGCCCAGCGCCGTCAGCAAGTTTTTCCATAAGTTAGACTCGAACTGGACGCCTTGGTCCGTGATGATTGTTGTTGGAGCGCCGAATGATGCTACCCAGTCTTTTAGGAATGCCCGTGCTGTTGTTTCTGCCGTACAATCGGCCATTGGGGTAGCGGTGCACCATCTGGTGAAGCGGTCAATGCACGTCAGCAGGTACCGTTTGTTTTGTGACACGGGTAGTGGTCCGACGATATCGATGTGTATCGTCTGGAACCGTTCCTTGGGTACCGGCATCTTCCCGGGCGGGCATTTGGTGTGCCTTATTATTTTGCTTGTCTGGCATGGAATGCACTCGCGTGTCCACTTGCCGACGTCTTTGTTGAGTCCGGGCCAGATTACTCGCTGCCTCAAGAGGTCCCTTGTTGCTTGTATGCCGGGATGACTCGCCCCGTGGAAATGCTGAAATACGTTCTTTCTGCAGCATTCCGGGATGTATGGCCTCCGTAGGCCTGTTGACACGTCGCACCAGAGGGGTGGTTTACCGGTCTGTCTGATTATGGGGCGTAGTTTGAGCGCGTTCTTTGATGCTGGGTGCAGCAGTTCTTCTAATTCTGCGTCTCTGTTTTGTTCGGTCATTATTTTGTCGTAGTTGATCGCGGGTCCTTTAGGTATTATTGTTGACACCAGACGTGATAGCGCGTCTGCGACCGTGTTGTTTTCGCCGCTGATGTGCTTGATTTCGCAGTCGAACTGTGAGAGGTAGGAGAGCTGTCTTGCTACCCGGGGGCTGTTGCCTTCCGTGGCTTTTTGCAGGGCAAAACAGAGCGGTTTATGGTCTGTCCTGATTTCGAAGCTTCGGCCTTCCAAAAAATGCTCGAAGTGTTTCACTGCGAGGAATATCGCCATTAGTTCGCGGTCGTAGGTGCTGTATTTACGTTGGGTGTCGTCTAGTTTTTTGGAGAAAAATGCTACGGGGCGCTGTTCTTGCCCGACTTTTTGTTGTAGTACGGCGCCGACTGCGGTTCCTGATGCGTCTGTGATTAAGGTGCTTTTGCCTTCTGGAGCGGGGTGCGCTAGCAAGGTGAGTTGCGAGATCTCGCGTTTTAGGCTAGTGAACGCTGCGTCTAGTTCTGTTGTCCAGTTGATAATTTTCTTTGAGTTTTTGGAGTATCCTTTTGTCAATCCGGTCAGAGCTTGCATCTTTTCTGCTGCGGCTGGGAGGAATCGGTGGTAATAGTTGACTATTCCTAGGAATTGTCGTAGCTTTTTTACTGTTGCTGGTTGGGGAAAACTGCATATTTCCTCTATTTTCTAAGGGAGTGGTGAGATTCCGCCGGCTGACACTCTGTGTCCGAGAAAGTCTAGCTCGGGCACTCCGAAAATGCACTTGGCGGGGTGCACGCGCAGTCCTTCTCCTTGTAGCCGTTGGAAGAGTTGTCGGAGGTGTTTTTGGTGCTCCTCTGCGTTTGCGGACGCTATCAGTATGTCGTCGATGTATGCCGTTACGAAGTCCATGTCTCTTGTTACCGCGTCGATGTATCGTTGGAACGTTTGGGCTGCGTTCCGCAGTCCGAATGACATCACGGTGTATTCGTACAGCCCAAATGGTGTGGTGATGGCCGTTTTCTGGATGTCCTCGTTTTTAACGGGTATTTGGTGATAGGCTTTGACGAGGGTCGATTTTGGAGAAGATTGTTTTGTTATGCAGTTTGTAATGGAAGTCTTGACAGTGTGGTATTGGGTAACGGTCAGGTTTGGTGCTTGCGTTCAGTCGTCTGTAGTCTCCGCAGATTCTCCATGCCCCGGGTTCGGCTGCCTTTGGTACCATGTGCATGGGTGATGCCCAGGCGCTCTTCGACGGCCTGATGATGCCATGTTCCAGCATTTCCTTGAATTCTTGTCGCGCCGCTTCCAATTTTTCGGAGACAGTCTCCTTGGTCGTGCATATACTGGGGGTCCGGTTGTTTCGATGTGGTGTTCTACGTCGATTTTCTTTTGTGTGTGCCGGATGTGTTGGGAGGTCGGTAGTATTCCGGGGTATTCCTCGTACAATGTGTTGAATTCCGGGGCGGTTTGGTGTTCGATCCTGTGCACTCGTTGGCTTCTTGAAACGACACGTTTGCAGGGTACTTTGGTTCCGGAAGTTTGGGCGTATAGGCTTGCGTTTGCGGTGTCGACGCTTAGCTGGTGTGCGGCGAGGAAATCCATGCCAATGATCGGTTGTCCCACGTCCGCTTCTATGAAGTTCCAACTTACGGCCCATAGGGGGTTGAGCAGGATGATGCGCTCAGTCGTCCCGTAAGAAGCTATGGGGGTGTTGTTGGCGGCGAGTAAGTCGTAGGACGGGGGTTTGAGCGTGTGTTTCTTTTTAGCTGGTACTAGGCTGACGGCTGAACCGGTGTCGATGAGGTATCGTACGTTGCCGGTGTCTGTGACGTACATTAGCTCGCCTTTTTTTGTCTGTGCGGAGACTGGGGCGTTTACCATTCTCCGCGGTCGTCGTTTCCCGCGAAACTGCAAGGTTGGGTACAGTTTCTTGCTCGGTTACCGAAAGTTTGGTGGTAATAGCAGATTGCTTGGTCCTGCTTGATTGTTGTATTGCTTCTGTTTCCGTACCTAGGTCCTGGGGTTTGGTTTCGCCAATCTTCTGCTTGCTTCTTGTTTTCCTGTGGGCGTAAAGCGTTTGCCAGCATTTTCTTGAGTTCTGCTATTTCCTGTAGGGCTTTGTCAAATTCCGCTCTTGAGACGGTAAGAGATGGTGGTTGTTTGATGGCAGTTACGGCGATGGGTTCACTCATGGCAGTTTGGCAAGCGGTTTGCCTTGCTATGATCTGATCTGCGATTACTCTGTATTCTTCGTCCGTTTTTCCCCTGCCTAGTGCCTCGATCAGCGGTTGTGCTGTGATTGGTAGCTTTGCGAGGTGCATGGAACGGATGACGGACGGTGGTAGGGGTGCTTGCCTGCAGCTGTTCAGTCGTTTCATTTCGAGGAGCAATTCTGATGGCGTATTGTCTCCCATGGTAGTTTTGACGATGGTGTCGTAGTTTGCTTCCTCGTCGTGTCGCACGAAACGGTGCGTTAATGCGGCTTTTAATGCGTCGTATTTGTCGTTTGCCGGTGGGTTCAGGAGTATTTCTTGGATCTCGGATACGATGTGTGTTGGGAGTCCTCCTAGTAACGCTCCGAACTTTGCGCCGTCGTCCAGGTTTGGTACTTGTGCGAGGAACACGTCGCAATGCAGTAACCATCCTTTCACATCTCCGCTGAATGCGGGCAACCGGATATCTTTCCCAGCCATGCCTCCTATTGCCTGCCGAATAACTCTGGGGTCAACCAGTGTGGTGTTCTCCCCCAGGCTGCAACACGCTTCGGGCAGACTTTGAGCTATCTTTTTCGTGATAGGATAGCCCGAAGCGAGTGCCTAAGGTACAACCGTATTCGGCAGGATATGGACAACACGGGGGTAACACGGTAATTATATTGGTGACTGTCAGGTACACGGAACACGGACCATTACACTGGGCCCTCGGTGACTACTATGAGCACTGTTCGTTACTCGTAAATCACGTAATGATTGGAACACAGCACTAATACGTGATGGTTGAAATACAATACTATTCGAGAAGTACGTAATGATTGAAACACAATTCTATGTGAGAATAGCACAAATATGTGGTGATTGGAGTACAATCCTATTCGAGAATGACATAAATTGAAACACAATCCTATGCGAGAATAGCACAAATACGTGATGATTGAAGCACAATCCTATTCGGGAATGACGTAATGATTGAAACACAATCCTATGCGAGAATAGCACAAATACGTGATGATTGAAGCACAATCTTATTCGGGAATGACGTAATGATTGAAACACAATCCTACGCGAGAATAGCACAAATACGTGATGATTGAAGCACAATCCTATTCGGGAATGACGTAATGATTGAAACACAATCCTATGCGAGAATAGCACAAATACGTGATGATTGAAGCACAATCCTATTCGGGAATGACGTAATGATTGAAACACAATCCTATGCGAGAATAGTACTAATACGTGATGATTGAAATATCATCCTATTCGAAAATGACATAAATTACGTAATGATTGAAACACAATCCTATGCGAGAATAGCACTAATACGTGATGATTGAAATACAATACTATGCGAGAATTTACGTAATGAATGAAACAAGCACCAATAGCGGGTAACGTCCGCGAGCACGCTACTTACGAACGCAGCGGCGAGACGTGATGATTGGTGCTACGTCTTGCGACTGTTACGAACAGGTCGGCTGGTGCTAGCGGGGCGCCGAGACGAGGCTAGTCAGCTGGGTCGGGCCCAGCCGCCACGCGGTTCACCGTTGTAGCTGATAATTAAGTAGCTACGGCGAGGCTAGCCGGCCGGAGCGGGCGAGAGATGTCGTAGAGCGGCTTGGCCGACGACGCCGGCGCGGGGCGTTGCAACGTGACTTTTTTAAGGCTTTGAAACACCTTGAAGCGTCAAGACGCTACTAGGTTTAAGACCTTGCAACACCTTGGGGCGTCGATAGGATGGCCGGTCTCCGGAGCTTGGTGCAGGTACGCGAGAGACAAAGTCGATCTCGGAAGCTAGATGCAGGAACACGAGGCTGGTGCTGGAGATGTGACTTGAACGAGGACGAGGGCTTGAGTGAGTGCGAGCCTTGTTGAGGTCGCCTTATGTAGGCCTCGAGTGCAAGCCCTGAGTCCGGGCGTGAGTCCTGATTGGTCGCGAGTTTGTGGGCCTGTGGTGCTGGAGGCAGGAAGCCGTTGTAGGTTACGGGCACCTTTTCTCATAGTCGCGAGGCGGCTTCTCTCAGGTCCCGTGTTTGGTTGACTAGGTGCTTCGGGTCCGGAGGTGCTCTGGAACGGATGCGGTTGTAGTCTGGAGGCAGCTTTTCTCAGGTCTTGTGGGGGTCCGCGGCTTGCCGCTGGGATCACCACAAGTTACTCTTCCTTTCTGTTTGTGTTGAGTTGTGTTCCTCATGAATATTTCCAGGGCGAGCTTCTCTTCTTTAAAGATTAAGAGGATTTCCTCAGTCTCTTTGCTTGGATTTCGCACGTTGGTTTTGCTCCCTCGGTTTTGATTTCTTCTATAATTTTAACAGCTTTTCGTTACTTTTATTTGTCAATTTTCCTTTTCACGAACAAGTTGCATCTCATGTCCTCCACATGTGTTGTGGTGCAGCCTGTCCAGCCTGTCCATCTCATGTCCTCCACATGTGTTGTGGTGCAGCCTGTCATCTCATGTCCTCCACATGTGTTGTGGTGGAGCCTGTCCAGCCTGTCCATCTCATGTCCTCCACATGTGTTGTGGTGCAGCCTGTCCAGCCTGTCCATCTCATGTCCTCCACATGTGTTGTGGTGCAGCCTGTCCATCTCATGTCCTCCACATGTGTTGTGGTGCAGCCTGTCATCTCATGTCCTCCACATGTGTTGTGGTGCAGCCTGTCCATCTCATGTCCTCCACATGTGTTGTGGTGCAGCCTGTCCATCTCATGTCCTCCACATGTGTTGTGGTGCAGCCTGTCATCTCATGTCCTCCACATGTGTTGTGGTGCAGCCTGTCCAGCCTGTCCATCTCATGTCCTCCACATGTGTTGTGGTGCAGCCTGTCCATCTCATGTCCTCCACATGTGTTGTGGTGCAGCCTGTCCAGCCTGTCCATCTCATGTCCTCCACATGTGTTGTGGTGCAGCCTGTCCATCTCATGTCCTCCACGTGTGTTGTGGTGCAGCCTGTCCAGCCTGTCCATCTCATGTCCTCCACATGTGTTGTGGTGCAGCCTGTCCAGCCTATCCATCTCATGTCCTCCACATGTGTTGTGGTGCAGCCTGTCCAGCCTGTCCATCTCATGTCCTCCACATGTGTTGTGGTGCAGCCTGTCCAGCCTGTCCATCTCATGTCCTCCACATGTGTTGTGGTCCAGCCTGTCCATCTCATGTCCTCCAAATGTGTTGTGGTGCAGCCTGTCCAGCCTGTCCATCTCATGTCCTCCACATGTGTTGTGGTGCAGCCTGTCCAGCCTGTCCATCTCATGTCCTCCACATGTGTTGTGGTGCAGCCTGTCCAGACCTCCACATGTGTTGTGGTGCAGCCTGTCCAGACCTCCACATGTGTTGTGGTGCAGCCTGTCCATCTCATGTCCTCCACATGTGTTGGTGGTGCAGCCTGTCCATCTCATATCCTCCACATGTGTTGTGGTGCAGCCTGTCCATCTCATGTCCTCCACATGTGTTGTGGTGCAGCCTGTCCATCTCATGTCCTCCACATGTGTTGGTGGTGCAGCCTGTCCATCTCATATCCTCCACATGTGTTGGTGGTGCAGCCTGTCTCATGTCCTCCACATGTGTTGTGGTGCAGCCTGTCCATCTCATGTCCTCCACATGTGTTGTGGTGCAGCCTGTCCATCTCATATCCTCCACATGTGTTGTGGTGCAGCCTGTCCATCTCATGTCCTTCACATGTGTTGGTGGTGCAGCCTGTCCATCTCATATCCTCCACATGTGTTGTGGTGCAGCCTGTCCATCTCATATCCTCCACATGTGTTGTGGTGCAGCCTGTCCATCTCATGTCCTCCACATGTGTTGTGGTGCAGCCTGTCCATCTCATGTCCTCCACATGTGTTGTGGTGCAGCCTGTCCAGAGATTCTCTCGTGTCAAGGGGGAGTCTCCTTCAGTGCTGTCTGCAGTCACTCGGTTTCACAGTTGATGAAATCCTTCGGCGTTTTGCTACTTTACGAAATAAAAATGTTGAACTCTTTCATATTTCACTCGGATAAATCGTCTCCTAATTGTCAACTTCTGCCAAATGACATTGATTCGTTTTTTAATTTTTTTTTTTCAATTGAAATGCCGCAATTTTGAGTGTTGCCAGCGCTGCACGGAGGTAAGGCCGCAGATGGGCCGGGACACGAACAAAAACGCCAGATTTGCGCCGGTAACGACGCATCGCCGGACGATCCTTCAGCTCCGCGCCGTCCGTCAACTCAGCGACTACCTCCAATTTTTCCTTCATGAAACAAATGGTTGCAATTTTTCTAGGGCGAGAATCGTAGGTGTATTCGTGTGTGTGTATATATGTGTGCATGTAGTGTTTGTGCGTGTGCGTGCGTGTGTGGGCGTATGTGTGTGTCTGAATGTGTGTGTGTATGTGCGTATGTATGTGCGTATGTATGTGCGTATGTATGTGCGTGTGCGTGAGTGTAGGCGTGTGCGTGTGTGTGGGAGTGTGTGTGCGTGTGTGTAGGCGTGTGCGTGTGTGCGCGTGTGCGGCTGTGTGTGTACGCCTTCAGAGTTGGGTGTAAAACGCACACTGCAGCTAGCTGCGCACACAGCGACGTACGGAAGCGGCGGAGAATGTAGGCGAATAGCGAGACAGGTCCCTCTCAGTTTGTTGTGTCGGTCTGCGAACTTCCACTAAATGCGCGCTGTTCAGCTACTAGTTGCATTGCTACAAGCATAAGAACAGAGAAAATTCTGAGGGAATGACTTAGATTTAATAGAAAAAGTTCCAAAGTCAAGCTCGATCGTCAGGCTAGAGGAAAATATTTAAAATGAAAGATTAAATTACAGTGAATAGAAAGTTTAAAAAATAAATCCAAGAATGAAAATAAAGTTGAGCAGGGAATGAACAGGAAGTTATCTATTGATTTGTGAATATAAATTTCGTTATGGCACACAACTTTGTGAACCAAAGAGGGTAAGGGAAAAGGAAACAACCTAAAGCAACTAATTATTTGGAAGAAATCCATTCTCCCTTTATTTTAAATTCGAGTAAATTAGGAAGTTAGTTTAGGTTTCATTAACTACAGCGAAGGTAAGCAAAATAAGGAATGATGGCGGCACCATTCGGTTCAGAGTTGACGCGCTGCTTGGGATGCGGCCCACCGGTGGGTCGTGCTCAACACTTTATGTGCGACGTGACCCACCGGTGGCCACTGAGGGGACCTCCATAATGCTGCTCACCGACCAGCAGTCACTGACTCCATTTCCATAAATTCTCAATGAAAACTAAACGAAGACGCGATCTATTTAACCTTTTTTTTAAATTGATCTCTAAAACGAACTCTAATTTGAGTTGAATATCGAACTTCACTTTGACCCGCCGCACGTAATGTATTAAGTTTAACCTGCAGTGAAACTATCCATCAGCAGTCGTTTGAAAAATTTTAACAATCGTTTAAAATTATTGGGAATTAATGAACACAGTAAATATTTGATATATTGCTGGCAATTTTGTATTTGTATTTCAGTTGAATTCTGACCTGAAGTTTAACTCGTCGCAGTCAACGTGGTCAAATTAACAAAACGTGGTCAAATTAACAAAACGTGTTTAAATTAACAAAACGTGGTCAAATTAACAAAACGTGTTTAAATTAACAAAACGTGTTTAAATTAACAAAACGTGTTTAAATTAACAAAACGTGGTCAAATTAACAAAACGTGTTTAAATTAACAAAACGTGTTTAAATTAACAAAACGTGGTCAAATTAACAAAACGTGTTTAAATTAACAAAACGTGGTCAAATTAACAAAACGTGTTTAAATTAACATAACCTGTTTAAATTAACAAAACGTGTTTAAATTAACAAAACGTGGTCAAATTAACAAAACGTGTTTAAATTAACAAAACGTGGTCAAATTAACAAAACGTGTTTAAATTAACAAAACGTGGTCAAATTAACAAAACGTGGTCAAATTAACAAAACGTGGTCAAATTAACAAAACGTGTTTAAATTAACAAAACGTGGTCAAATTAACAAAACGTGGTCAAATTAACAAAACGTGTTTAAATTAACAAAACGTGGTCAAATTAACAAAACGTGTTTAAATTAACAAAACGTGTTTAAATTAACAAAACGTGTTTAAATTAACAAAACGTGTTTAAATTAACAAAACGTGGTCAAATTAACAAAACGTGTTTAAATTAACAAAACGTGTTTAAATTAACAAAACGTGGTCAAATTAACAAAACGTGTTTAAATTAACAAAACGTGTTTAAATTAACAAAACGTGGTCAAATTAACAAAACGTGTTTAAATTAACAAAACGTGGTCAAATTAACAAAACGTGTTTAAATTAACAAAACGTGGTCAAATTAACAAAACGTGTTTAAATTAACAAAACGTGTTTAAATTAACAAAACGTGTTTAAATTAACAAAACGTGGTCAAATTAACAAAACGTGTTTAAATTAACAAAACGTGTTTAAATTAACAAAACGTGTTTAAATTAACAAAATGTGGTCAAATTAACAAAACGTGTTTAAATAAACAAAACGTGGTCAAATTAACAAAACGTGGTCAAATTAACAAAACGTGTTTAAATTAACAAAACGTGTTTAAATTAACAAAACGTGTTTAAATTAACAAAACGTGGTCAAATTAACAAAACGTGTTTAAATTAACAAAACGTGTTTAAATTAACAAAACGTGTTTAAATTAACAAAACGTGGTCAAATTAACAAAACGTGTTTAAATTAACAAAACGTGGTCAAATTAACAAAACGTGTTTAAATTAACAAAACGTGGTCAAATTAACAAAACGTGTTTAAATTAACAAAACGTGGTCAAATTAACAAAACGTGGTCAAATTAACAAAACGTGTTTAAATTAACAAAACGTGGTCAAATTAACAAAACGTGTTTAAATTAACAAAACGTGTTTAAATTAACAAAACGTGTTTAAATTAACAAAACGTGGTCAAATTAACAAAACGTGTTTAAATTAACAAAACGTGTTTAAATTAACAAAACGTGTTTAAATTAACAAAACGTGTTTAAATTAACAAAACGTGGTCAAATTAACAAAACGTGGTCAAATTAACAAAACGTGTTTAAATTAACAAAACGTGTTTAAATTAACAAAACGTGTTTAAATTAACAAAACGTGGTCAAATTAACAAAACGTGTTTAAATTAACAAAACGTGTTTAAATTAACAAAACGTGTTTAAATTAACAAAACGTGGTCAAATTAACAAAACGTGTTTAAATTAACAAAACGTGTTTAAATTAACAAAACGTGTTTAAATTAACAAAACGTGTTTAAATTAACAAAACGTGGTCAAATTAACAAAACGTGGTCAAATTAACAAAACGTGTTTAAATTAACAAAACGTGTTTAAATTAACAAAACGTGTTTAAATTAACAAAACGTGGTCAAATTAACAAAACGTGTTTAAATTAACAAAACGTGTTTAAATTAACAAAACGTGTTTAAATTAACAAAACGTGTTTAAATTAACAAAACGTGGTCAAATTAACAAAACGTGGTCAAATTAACAAAACGTGGTCAAATTAACAAAACGTGTTAAAATAAACAAAACGTGGTCAAATTAACAAAACGTGTTTAAATTAACAAAACGTGGTCAAATTAACAAAACGTGTTTAAATTAACAAAACGTGGTCAAATTAACAAAACGTGTTTAAATTAACAAAACGTGGTCAAATTAACAAAACGTGTTTAAATTAACAAAACGTGGTCAAATGAACAAAACGTGTTTAAATTAACAAAACGTGTTTAAATTAACAAAACGTGTTTAAATTAACAAAACGTGTTTAAATTAACAAAACGTGGTCAAATTAACAAAACGTGTTTAAATTAACAAAACGTGTTTAAATTAACGAAACGTGTTTAAATTAACAAAACGTGTTTAAATTAACAAAACGTGGTCAAATTAACAAAACGTGTTTAAATTAACAAAACGTGTTTAAATTAACAAAACGTGGTCAAATTAACAAAACGTGTTTAAATTAACAAAACGTGGTCAAATTAACAAAACGTGGTCAAATTAACAAAACGTGGTCAAATTAACAAAACGTGTTTAAATTAACAAAACGTGGTCAAATTAACAAAACGTGTTTAAATTAACAAAACGTGGTCAAATTAACAAAACGTGTTTAAATTAACAAAACGTGGTCAAATTAACAAAACGTGTTTAAATTAACAAAACGTGGTCAAATTAACAAAACGTGTTTAAATTAACAAAACGTGGTCAAATTAACAAAACGTGTTTAAATTAACAAAACGTGGTCAAATTAACAAAACGTGGTCAAATTAACAAAACGTGTTTAAATTAACAAAACGTGGTCAAATTAACAAAACGTGTTTAAATTAACAAAACGTGTTTAAATTAACAAAACGTGGTCAAATTAACAAAACGTGGTCAAATTAACAAAACGTGGTCAAATTAACAAAACGTGTTTAAATTAACAAAACGTGGTCAAATTAACAAAACGTGTTTAAATTAACAAAACGTGGTCAAATTAACAAAACGTGTTTAAATTAACAAAACGTGGTCAAATTAACAAAACGTGTTTAAATTAACAAAACGTGGTCAAATTAACAAAACGTGTTTAAATTAACAAAACGTGGTCAAATTAACAAAACGTGTTTAAATTAACAAAACGTGGTCAAATTAACAAAACGTGGTCAAATTAACAAAACGTGTTTAAATTAACAAAACGTGGTCAAATTAACAAAACGTGTTTAAATGAACAAAACGTGGTCAAATTAACATAACGTGTTTAAATTAACAAAACGTGTTTAAATTAACAAAACGTGTTTAAATTAACAAAACGTGGTCAAATTAACAAAACGTGTTTAAATTAACAAAATGTGTTTAAATTAACAAAACGTGTTTAAATTAACAAAACGTGGTCAAATTAACAAAACGTGTTTAAATTAACAAAACGTGGTCAAATTAACAAAACGTGTTTAAATTAACAAAACGTGGTCAAATTAACAAAACGTGTTTAAATGAACAAAACGTGGTCAAATTAACAAAACGTGGTCAAATTAACAAAACGTGTTTAAATTAACAAAACGTGGTCAAATTAACAAAACGTGTTTAAATTAACAAAACGTGGTCAAATTAACAAAACGTGTTTAAATTAACAAAACGTGTTTAAATTAACAAAGCGTGTTTAAATTAACAAAACGTGGTCAAATTAACAAAACGTGTTTAAATTAACAAAACGTGGTCAAATTAACAAAACGTGTTTAAATTAACAAAACGTGGTCAAATTAACAAAACGTGGTTAAATTAACAAAACGTGGTCAAATTAACAAAACGTGGTCAAATTAACAAAACGTGGTCAAATTAACAAAACGTGGTCAAATTAACAAAACGTGGTCAAATTAACAAAACGTGTTTAAATTAACAAAACGTGGTCAAATTAACAAAACGTGTTTAAATTAACAAAACGTGGTCAAATTAACAAAACGTGTTTAAATTAACAAAACGTGGTCAAATTAACAAAACGTGTTTAAATTAACAAAACGTGGTCAAATTAACAAAACGTGGTCAAATTAACAAAACGTGTTTAAATTAACAAAACGTGGTCAAATTAACAAAACGTGTTTAAATTAACAAAACGTGGTCAAATTAACAAAACGTGTTTAAATTAACAAAACGTGGTCAAATTAACAAAACGTGTTTAAATTAACAAAACGTGGTCAAATTAACAAAACGTGGTCAAATTAACAAAACGTGTTTAAATTAACAAAACGTGGTCAAATTAACAAAACGTGTTTAAATTAACAAAACGTGGTCAAATTAACAAAACGTGTTTAAATTAACAAAACGTGTTTAAATTAACAAAACGTGTTTAAATTAACAAAACGTGGTCAAATTAACAAAACGTGTTTAAATTAACAAAACGTGGTCAAATTAACAAAACGTGTTTAAATTAACAAAACGTGGTCAAATTAACAAAACGTGGTCAAATTAACAAAACGTGGTCAAATTAACAAAACGTGTTTAAATTAACAAAACGTGGTCAAATTAACAAAACGTGGTCAAATTAACAAAACGTGTTTAAATTAACAAAACGTGTTTAAATTAACAAAACGTGTTTAAATTAACAAAACGTGGTCAAATTAACAAAACGTGTTTAAATTAACAAAACGTGTTTAAATTAACAAAACGTGGTCAAATTAACAAAACGTGTTTAAATTAACAAAACGTGTTTAAATTAACAAAACGTGTTTAAATTAACAAAACGTGGTCAAATTAACAAAACGTGTTTAAATTAACAAAACGTGGTCAAATTAACAAAACATGTTTAAATTAACAAAACGTGTTTAAATTAACAAAACGTGTTTAAATTAACAAAACGTGTTTAAATTAACAAAACGTGGTCAAATTAACAAAACGTGTTTAAATTAACAAAACGTGTTTAAATTAACAAAACGTGGTCAAATTAACAAAACGTGTTTAAATTAACAAAACGTGTTTAAATTAACAAAACGTGTTTAAATTAACAAAACGTGGTCAAATTAACAAAACGTGTTTAAATTAACAAAACGTGGTCAAATTAACAAAACGTGTTTAAATTAACAAAACGTGGTCAAATTAACAAAACGTGTTTAAATTAACAAAACGTGTTTAAATTAACAAAACGTGTTTAAATTAACAAAACGTGGTCAAATTAACAAAACGTGGTCAAATTAACAAAACGTGTTTAAATTAACAAAACGTGGTCAAATTAACAAAACGTGTTTAAATTAACAAAACGTGGTCAAATTAACAAAACGTGGTCAAATTAACAAAACGTGTTTAAATTAACAAAACGTGTTTAAATTAACAAAACGTGGTCAAATTAACAAAACGTGTTTAAATTAACAAAACGTGTTTAAATTAACAAAACGTGGTCAAATTAACAAAACGTGTTTAAATTAACAAAACGAGCGACTCAATTTTTTTAGGCTCAGCTTTCTTTTTGAATCGCAACGCATTCGAGTTACTCCTACTTTTGTGTCCAACTCCCCGAGCGCTGCCTGCACGTCCTGCATCTGCAGTCCCCAGCCTGCCTGCACGTCCTGCATCTGCAGTCCCCAGCCTGCCTGCACGTCCTGCATCTGCAGTCCCCAGCCTGCCTGCACGTCCTGCATCTGCAGTCCCCAGCCTGCCTGCACGTCCTGCATCTGCAGTCCCCAGCCTGCCTGCACGTCCTGCATCTGCAGTCCCCAGCCTGCCTGCACGTCCTGCATCTGCAGTCCCCAGCCTGCCTGCACGTCCTGCATCTGCAGTCCCCAGCCCGCCTGCACGTCCTGCATCTGCAGTCCCCAGCCTGCCTGCACGTCCTGCATCTGCAGTCCCCAGCCTGCCTGCACGTCCTGCATCTGCAGTCCCCAGCCTGCCTGCACGTCCTGCATCTGCAGTCCCCAGCCTGCCTGCACGTCCTGCATCTGCAGTCCCCAGCCCGCCTGCACGTCCTGCATCTGCAGTCCCCAGCCTGCCTGCACGTCCTGCATCTGCAGTCCCCAGCCTGCCTGCACGTCCTGCATCTGCAGTCCCCAGCCTGCCTGCACGTCCTGCATCTGCAGTCCCCAGCCTGCCTGCACGTCCTGCATCTGCAGTCCCCAGCCTGCCTGCACGTCCTGCATCTGCAGTCCCCAGCCCGCCTGCACGTCCTGCATCTGCAGTCCCCAGCCTGCCTGCACGTCCTGCATCTGCAGTCCCCAGCCTGCCTGCACGTCCTGCATCTGCAGTCCCCAGCCTGCCTGCACGTCCTGCATCTGCAGTCCCCAGCCTGCCTGCACGTCCTGCATCTGCAGTCCCCAGCCCGCCTGCACGTCCTGCATCTGCAGTCCCCAGCCTGCCTGCACGTCCTGCATCTGCAGTCCCCAGCCTGCCTGCACGTCCTGCATCTGCAGTCCCCAGCCTGCCTGCACGTCCTGCATCTGCAGTCCCCAGCCTGCCTGCACGTCCTGCATCTGCAGTCCCCAGCCTGCCTGCACGTCCTGCATCTGCAGTCCCCAGCCTGCCTGCACGTCCTGCATCTGCAGTCCCCAGCCCGCCTGCACGTCCTGCATCTGCAGTCCCCAGCCCGCCTGCACGTCCTGCATCTGCAGTCCCCAGCCTGCCTGCACGTCCTGCATCTGCAGTCCCCAGCCTGCCTGCACGTCCTGCATCTGCAGTCCCCAGCCTGCCTGCACGTCCTGCATCTGCAGTCCCCAGCCTGCCTGCACGTCCTGCATCTGCAGTCCCCAGCCTGCCTGCACGTCCTGCATCTGCAGTCCCCAGCCTGCCTGCACGTCCTGCATCTGCAGTCCCCAGCCTGCCTGCACGTCCTGCATCTGCAGTCCCCAGCCTGCCTGCACGCAATCACGGCAGCGCACTTTTGTCCTCATTTTTCTGTCCCATTTTATGCTCGCTTTAAATTGAGTTTTTACGAGACGCCGGTGCAGGCCGGAGTTGAGAGAGCGTATCCAATATACCGGCCTGCCTCGGACGCGAAAGATTTTATGGAGATTGCGGTGATCGATTGACGACCGAGAGAGTTTGAAGGAGTCTTTCCCATCTACCTTCAACTTTGAGTTTCCTTCTTTGGCTGCAGCCACGGTGGAGGAAACAAGGCAGTCATTTCTATGGGGGAAATACACCTCCTCTTGTTCGGCTAGCCAATAGAACGGCTTTATTTCAAACAAACTTTATGACGTCACCATTGCGACATGTCGTTAGGCCAATGGCGGTGCCAGATTTGTGGCTAGCAGTGTTGCCAAATGCAATATGAACGTTGCTATTGGTTCGTTGCCATGACGTCACCATTGCCACACGGTCGACGACAAAAGACTGGTTTGACCCTACCTCGTTTCTCCTACCGTGGCTGGAGTCATCGACAAGTCGGGACGCGCCAAATAGTTTCCAGCGAGAAGCTAACTTTTCATCATTCTTTCTTGCTCACTGATGCCTCTTTTTTTACTTTAGTCTGAATGTCCCATCGATGGAAATTGTCGCGAAATAGTTCCTGAGGTGAATTTGAAATCCTTCCTTGTTATAAAACCTAGACGCTCAGCACGTTTTTGTGCGGTTTCTTCATATTAAAGATGCAATATTGCTGGAAGGGTGCTGGTATGTTTTTGTCATAATTATTCTTTGTATTCTTGAGGTCGACATTACTGAAGGCAGAGTTTTGACGGTGTTCCATTGTCTTCTAGACGCAGCTCGAAAAATTCCGTACGTTCTTCATGCAAGCAAACATTGATGGTGATTAGTTGTCCATAAATACAAGCAATTTTCAGAGTCTAATTAAGATTGTTATTGCCTCGCGTTATGAACCGCGGCTTATTGAGAAAATTAAAATGTCTGGAACGACAAACTTGACGTGATAAGTGACTTGCGGCGGCGGTAGCGTGGATACCGTCCTGCTGCTGTGTTGTGTGTGTGTGTGTGTGTGTGTGTGTGTGTGTGTGTGTGTGTTGTGTGGTGTGTGTGTGTGGGGTGTGTGTGGTATGAGTGTGTTGCGTGTGCTGTATGAGTTGTATGTTGTGTGTGTTATGTTGAATTGTGTGTTGTGTGTGTTCTGTGTTGAATTGTGTGTGTTCTGTGTTGAGTTGTGTGTGTTCTGTGTTGAATTGTGTGTGTTCTGTGTTGAATTGGGTGTGTTCTGTGCTGAATTGTGTGTGTTCTGTGTTAAATTGTGTGTGTTCTGTGTGTTGAATTGTGCGTCGTCGTTAGTCGTGCAATTTAAATGGCTGAAGTTGTTGGTTTCTGGCAGAATTCTTACAACTAGATTTACTGAGTCGCTGCCACGTCCACAAGCCAGACGACCTGAACTAACTTTAAGTTGTGGCGGGAAGTTTTCGTTCCACTCTTAGACTAACTTTGAAATTTTGTTGCGAAGCAAAAGTTGAGCTTGAAGGCAACACCATCCTGCTGCACGCGCTTTATTTATGACGTTCGTCGCGTATTGTGCCATATGTGTCCTAATCGGTGAATTTCTAACTCACGCTCAGATATAAATGAATGAAATTTCATCTGTTTCGCGACCTTTCTAACGAATAACTGTTATCATTCGAGGTGAAATGCTATTGTGCAATTGCAATTTCATATTTTTTGGGATGGATATAAATGTTTTCAAGCAGTAAAGTCGATTTCCCAATTCTGAAACCTATAACCTGACCAAACCAACCGTTGCCACCCGTGGAAACGCGGTGAACGTTTCAACTTTAGGGGTCGCTGAAGCAATGCCTCTGTAGCACAACGGCATCGCTGTTCTCAATGGAACCTGTCGCATTATCTTGCTCGTAAAGGCCTGTTTACACGGTCATTGAGTGCGCGCGTGAGCAGTGAAGAGAGGCGCAAGCCCCGCCCACTTGCTATCGCTTCAGGCGCATTAACTGCTCAATGACAGTGCGTCTGTAATGACACTGACAAGCTCTGGCCAGCGCCATGAAAGCGAGCATAGTCCGCATTATCATCGAGCAGTAAATGCGCCTGAAGCGAGAGCAAATGGGCGGGGCATGCGCCTCTCTCCACTGCTCACGCGCGCACTCAATGATCGTGTAAACAGGCCTTCAAGTGGTCTGTACTGTACGTCGGTCATGAAAGTCAAGACTGCACTACATAGTTTTTATTCATTGAGAAGCAAATTATTTTCAAATGTATGTCAATAATTTTGAAATTCTTCACTCGCCCATGTTTAAATAATTACAAATACTTCCACGAACCACCATTGAGGAAACGCTGTGATTGTCAATTTTTAAAATTTCTTGAGTTTGTGTTCAAAATTTCTGTCGTCCCTGGGCACTGTTAAAACTCAGTCATTACCATCTACCTTTAAGTAAAATATCTCATTTGAAGAGCATAGCAGTGGTCATAATATTCGCAACAGAGAAGAAACAGTGTCACAGTTAAAAGTCTTCCCTGCTTAAGTTCTTCACGAACAACTTTGCAGCCGCAACGCAAACTTTCACAACTTCTGACGCAGCTGCGAAATTAACTTGAGATCTCGCGAAATGAAGGCATTCGACTTCATGCCAAAAGTAACTCGCAAGGAACGCAGAACGTGTAAAGTCAACTTGGTCTGCGTAAATTCAAACCACTGAGTTTGGGTCCGCCGCCTGATTCTGACAGACGAGCGAACTTTTCGCCGCACCAAATTGCACCGCACGGAGGGATGCGAGGGGAAGAAGTGGTGTCCACATGCTGGGTGGTGTCGCCTGCTGGGGGGTGATCACCACACAAACCTTGCTCATGTTTTCGTCTGTTGCGTTGCAGTAGATCTCGGCCGTTGTTAGATAAAACGGGCCGTAAAAGATATTTATGCTTGCTAATCCCTGAGACCATTAGCAAGGATGGAGGGAATGATGTTCTACTGCTAATCTTGTGGATGATTAGAGGGGAGCGATAAAATAATTACTGAGATGTTCGTTCTGTTCATTTATATTTTGACAAGAGTTCTCGATTTTGGTCTCTCGAAAGACAAATTTCGCGATCGCTGTTTCCTTTCACAACAGCGGCAGCAGGAGCGAAAGGAAGGAAAATCCTTCTCTTGTAAGTGAGTGTATTCTATTTACCATCCCCGTGTCGCTTCTGAGCACAGGTTTGAATAAATTTCAATTTTATTTCACATTTTGTAAGATATTTCCGACCGTATATCTTCATCACACAGAAACTTTAGAGCAATTCAACATAATCAAGAGGATAATTCATTTAGACAAATTTTTTAACCGATGTCAGAGAAAGTTGATTATCAATTTATATGATCAGTCTAATGTCCCGTTGCATTGATTTGTGAAGAACAGTTTACTTGTTCGTTTTCTTTTCATATTTGTTATATCTATTATCAATGTATTCATTTATTTCAGTAATTCTGGTGCTATTAACCTCTACTTGATGAACACTTCACAGCTTCCATTTGATAAATTTTTAGGGACATTTTTATTTCAACAAACAACATTAATAAATGAACGCTGAAAGGTGCTTCTACTTACAACGTTTCTGCTCCCGACTTTGTTATATTGAAGTTATTTTCTCATACACTTCACTTCTGCACGGCGATAATTTCACAATTGTACACATCTCTTGTCGTAAAATTTTACCAAGCGAAATTATTTAGAGTAAAAATCCAGTAGAAGTAAACATTTTCCCACTGACTCCTCCCATATCTGGTAAATTTCCGTGTCTCCTGCACGCGTCGTACAGCTGGTCGGGCAAGCATTTGCCTGCTGCATAGGCCTGTTCTACACTTAATTTCCTCCTCCGACTGAAGAGCGATTGTAACGGCCTGCACCCATAGCTTGGAAGTAGGCGCAAAACAGTCCAGATGACTACCAATCTTCGCACAAATGCTCGCCTTTTCAGTATATGAGTCATTTTAAAGAAATTTAATGCCAAATTTTACGTCATTTTGTGGTTAACTTCCAGTCTTCGCGCAAGTGCTCGCCTTATTTTTGCTAAGCATGCCTGCACGCATAGCATAGCCTGCACGCATAGCATAGCCTGCACGCATAGCATAGCCTGCACGCATAGCATGGCCTGCACGCATAGCATAGCCTGCACGCATAGCATAGCCTGCACGCATAGCATAGCCTGCACGCATAGCATAGCCTGCACGCATAGCATAGCCTGCACGCATAGCATAGCCTGCACGCATAGCATAGCCTGCACGCATAGCATAGCCTGCACGCATAGCATAGCCTGCACGCATAGCATAGCCTGCACGCATAGCATGGCCTGCACGCATAGCATGGCCTGCACGCATAGCATGGCCTGCACGCATAGCATGGCCTGCACGCATAGCATGGCCTGCACGCATAGCATGGCCTGCACGCATAGCATGGCCTGCACGCATAGCATAGCCTGCACGCATAGCATAGCCTGCACGCATAGCATAGCCTGCACGCATAGCATAGCCTGCACGCATAGCATGGCCTGCACGCATAGCATAGCCTGCACGCGTAGCATAGCCTGCACGCATAGCATAGCCTGCACGCATAGCATAGCCTGCACGCATAGCATGGCCTGCACGCATAGCATAGCCTGCACGCATAGCATAGCCTGCACGCATAGCATGGCCTGCACGCATAGCATAGCCTGCACGCATAGCATAGCCTGCACGCATAGCATGGCCTGCACGCATAACATAGCCTGCACGCATAGCATAGCCTGCACGCATAGCATGGCCTGCACGCATAGCATGGCCTGCACGCATAGCATAGCCTGCACGCGTAGCATAGCCTGCACGCATAGCATAGCCTGCACGCGTAGCATAGCCTGCACGCGTAGCATAGCCTGCACGCGTAGCATAGCCTGCACGCATAGCATAGCCTGCACGCATAGCATAGCCTGCACGCATAGCATAGCCTGCACGCGTAGCATAGCCTGCACGCGTAGCATAGCCTGCACGCGTAGCATAGCCTGCACGCGTAGCATAGCCTGCACGCGTAGCATAGCCTGCACGCGTAGCATAGCCTGCACGCGTAGCATAGCCTGCACGCAGCACTGCAATCCTTGCCACTTTTTAATTTACGAATAACATTTAGGTATCTTCATTTGATAATATCCTGACATAATCATATACTTTTTTATTTTTCGCCATACAGGCATCGCTGCGCAGGCGTGTGGGAGTGGCGGCACATTTTGTGCAGAGGCCTTGTGCTGTGCGAGTGAGGCATTCTTAACTTAAAATGGGAAACTTTGCTGACATTTTTATCATCTCGGATGGTCAGGAATGGAACTGTGGGTTGTAATCCAAATATAAAGGATGTTTAGATTTTGTGCCAAGAGGTCTAAAGCTTTGGTTCTTAATCAACTTGGGTTCGAGCGATCCACAGGGGTTTGGTGCTTCAGTTTCAGGGTCCGACATGGTACAGTTTTTGCACTAGTACAGTATATAGCTACATACATATGTGTTGAATGAGACGAAAAATTTGTACTTTTCGAACTACGAAAGGTTCGATGAATGCATGTATGGAACTTGTGGGGTTCAGCACCTCGGACAAGGCCAAGAATCACTGTTCTAAAGGCAGGACTGATCTTGATGACATCCTTTTCGTTCTTTTATCCCAGTACCTCTCATTAGAGAGAGTCGACCTTTGGATGCGGCTCTCCAAAGCTGATGCGCTGCAGGAGCTCGAACCGACGCTTCTGTATCGTGGCGCGCGTTGGGAGCTGGTATATTGGGGGTACTGGTATATTGGGGGTACTGGTATATTGGGGGTACTGGTATATTGGGGGTACTGGTATATTGGGGGTACTGGTAAATTGGAGGTACTGGTATATTGGGGGTACTGGTATATTGGGGGTACTGGTACATTGGAGGTACTGGTATATTGGGGGTACTGGTATATTGGGGGTACTAGTATATTGGGGGTACTGGTATATTGGCAGCTAAAAAAAATGAAGCTCAATTTGATGAAAATTTTGACGTTACTGGTATATTGGGGGTACTGGTATATTGGGAGTACTGGTATATTGGGGGTACTGGTATATTGGGGGTACTGGTATATTGGGGGTACTGGTATATTGGGGGTACTGGTATATTGGGGGTACTGGTATTTTAGCGAGCTGGTATATTGGGAACTGGTAGGAAAAAGAGAGCTCATTTCGATGAAGATTTTGACGTCAATGAGCTAGAATGGAGCTAGAATGGAGCTAGAATGGAGCTAGAATGGAGCTAGAATGGAGCTAGAATGGAGCTAGAATGGAGCTAGAATGGAGCTAGAATGGAGCTAGAATGGAGCTAGAATGGAGCTAGAATGGAGCTAGAATGGAGCTAGAATGGAGCTAGAATGGAGCTAGAATGGAGCTAGAATGGAGCTAGAATGGAGCTAGAATGGAGCTAGAATGGAGCTAGAATGGAGCTAGAATGGAGGGCCAGCTGGGGATCGCAGAACTTGAAGATCGCTAAATTCGAACAATTGAACATTTGTCTAGCGGACTTTGTAGCCAGGCAGTAATGCCCTGTCATTATATCGTCACTGTGCTTAATACGCTCTTCATTTGGGGGTATTCGGTGAGTTTTAGGTGAAATAACTTTTGTGGAAATTTGAATAGTTTTTATTTAGCAATAGTTTTTTACAATGAGCAGTTGTAATATTTTACAGAGGAGTATTTTCGTTGTTTTCCGAGGTAGGCTTCTTTTGTTTAATTTGTACGAACACGAGCTTTTCCTTTAATAAGACACAGTATCTATGAAAATTACCGTTCATGAAGGGATCAAATGATATCTCGAGCTGAAGATTAGGTAGACCTTCCTTTTCTCAAAATAGCACAGAATTTTTTATTACAAATCATCTTGTTTGACTCACTGTTGTTTTTTCCTTCTTTCATTACTTCCTGTTTTGACTTTCATTCTGCTCCATAAATACTTCGCAATGTCGACGTCTCCACGCAATGGTTGTGGGCACACACCTTGTGCGTAGATTCTCTGTTCCGGTAAATCCATACTAAATGATACTTTCTTCCTTCCTCGCTTGGTATCCCTTTGTTGAGGTTAGAGAGTCCGTATATAAGTTACAGTTCGTCGAACGTCAGCTTTTCGCTTACGGGGACTTGACAGCTGCTAGTCAGGTCTCTTGTATTGAACTTAACAGTGGGCGCCTCGTATGTAATTTCATTATAGGCGACTTTTATTTATTTTTTAACAGGCTCTTTTTACTCATATTTAATGGACTCGACAGTTGTTTGTGAGGTGCCATGTATTTAATGCGGGTATGAGGGTAGGAAGCGCCCTCGGCTGCTGCTACCCTCACATCCCCCCTCACCTCTCAACATTACCCCCTCCCCCCTCAAGGCCCTTTCAAGAGAGGGCTTACCTCGCCCACACCACCGCTGCTATCACTGCAAATTTGCGCTGCAAAATTCTAGAGTTGCCGGAGATTCGCTCGCATGAGTGGCCTTACTGAGTGGGCTGAGTGGTGCCTGCTGAGTGGGCTGTGTGGTGCCTGCTGTGTGGGTTGTGTGGTGCCTGCTGTGTGGGCTGTGTGGTGCCTGCTGTGTGGGCTGTGTGGTGCCTGCTGTGTGGGCTGTGTGGTGCCTGCTGTGTGGGCTGTGTGGTGCCTGCTGTGTGGGTTGTGTGGTGCCTGCTGTGTGGGCTGTGTGGTGCCCGCTGAGTGGGCTGTGTGGTGCCTGCTGTGTGGGCTCTGTGGGGCCTGATGTGTGGGCTGTGTGGTGCCTGCTGTGTGGGCTGTGTGGTGCCCGCTGAGTGGGTTGTGTGGTGCCTGCTGTGTGGGCTGTGTGGTGCCTGCTGTGTGGGCTGTGTGGTGCCTGCTGTGTGGGCTGTGTGGTGCCTGCTGTGTGGGCTGTGTGGTGCCTGCTGTGTGGGCTGTGTGGTGCCTGCTGTGTGGGCTGTGTGGTGCCTGCTGTGTGGGTTGTGTGGTGCCTGCTGTGTGGGTTGTGTGGTGCCTGCTGTGTGGTGCCTGCTGTGTGGGCTCTGTGGGGCCTGCTGTGTGGGCTGTGTGGTGCCTGCTGTGTGGGCTGTGTGGTGCCCGCTGAGTGGGTTGTGTGGTGCCTGCTGTGTGGGCTGTGTGGTGCCTGCTGTGTGGTGCCTGCTGTGTGGGCTCTGTGGGGCCTGCTGTGTGGGCTGTGTGGTGCCTGCTGTGTGGGCTGTGTGGTGCCCGCTGAGTGGGTTGTGTGGTGCCTGCTGTGTGGGCTGTGTGGTGCCTGCTGTGTGGTGCCTGCTGTGTGGGCTCTGTGGGGCCTGCTGTGTGGGTTGTGTGGTGCCTGCTGTGTGGGCTGTGTGGTGCCCGCTGAGTGGGCTGTGTGGTGCCTGCTGTGTGGGCTCTGTGGGGCCTGATGTGTGGGCTGTGTGGTGCCTGCTGTGTGGGCTGTGTGGTGCCCGCTGAGTGGGTTGTGTGGTGCCTGCTGTGTGGGCTGTGTGGTGCCTGCTGTGTGGGCTGTGTGGTGCCTGCTGTGTGGGCTGTGTGGTGCCTGCTGTGTGGGCTGTGTGGTGCCTGCTGTGTGGGCTGTGTGGTGCCTGCTGTGTGGGCTGTGTGGTGCCTGCTGTGTGGGTTGTGTGGTGCCTGCTGTGTGGGTTGTGTGGTGCCTGCTGTGTGGTGCCTGCTGTGTGGGCTCTGTGGGGCCTGCTGTGTGGGCTGTGTGGTGCCTGCTGTGTGGGCTGTGTGGTGCCCGCTGAGTGGGTTGTGTGGTGCCTGCTGTGTGGGCTGTGTGGTGCCTGCTGTGTGGTGCCTGCTGTGTGGGCTCTGTGGGGCCTGCTGTGTGGGCTGTGTGGTGCCTGCTGTGTGGGCTGTGTGGTGCCCGCTGAGTGGGTTGTGTGGTGCCTGCTGTGTGGGCTGTGTGGTGCCCGCTAAGTGGGTTGTGTGGTGCCCGCTGAGTGGGCAGTGTGGTGCCCGCTGAGTGGGCAGTGTGGTGCCCGCTGAGTGGGCTGTGTGGTGCCAGCTGAGTGGGCAGTTCTACACAGACTTAGGAAGGTCGACGTCACGGTGTGAAGTTATCGCGCATTGGAATCGTAAAGAAACTTCCTGATTTGTTTTGCTTTAAATTAGACGAGCTCCTTGCTCTTCTGGTTAGTTTGTTAGTTCTGTTGGTGCTGCTGCTGTTGTTGATATTGCTGTTGTGGTTGTTGTTGTTGCTGATGTTGTTGCTAATGTTGCGCTGCTTCTCGACTGTTTTGCTCATAAATTTGTTGCTTTTTCTTGGCTCCGTGCTTTTGTTGAGGAAATTTACGCCCTCGAGGATTTACGAGGCTCTTCTTGCTGCGCTGTTGCCTCCCCTGAGGGAGGTGGGGGGGGGGGGAGAAGGAGGTTTGTGGCCGTTCAAAAATGATGGAATCACCACTCGTTTTTCCCTGGCGTTAAAATGATCGATTTAACGAGCGTCCGATATAATTTTGACCGAATATGATCATTTTTCCGCCAGCTTACGCTGTGTTTTTTAATTGAATAAAAAATGACTGCATCGGTGGTTGCACCGTGATGAAATGATGCTCTTGCAGAAAATAACGTTATGAAATGGTGCACTTGCAGAAAATAACAATATGAAATGGTGCACTTGCAGAAAATAACATTATGAAATGTTGCACTTGCAGAAAATAACATTATGAAATGTTGCACTTGCAGAAAATAACATTATGAAATGTTGCACTTGCAGAAAATAACATTATGAAATGTTGCACTTGCAGAAAATAACATTATGAAATGTTGCACTTGCAGAAAATAACATTATGAAATGTTGCACTTGCAGAAAATAACATTATGAAATGATGCTCTTGCAGAAAATAACGTTATGAAATGGTGCACTTGCAGAAAATAACAATATGAAATGGTGCACTTGCAGAAAATAACATTATGAAATGATGCTCTTGCAGAAAATAACGTTATGAAATGGTGCACTTGCAGAAAATAACAATATGAAATGGTGCACTTGCAGAAAATAACATTATGAAATGTTGCACTTGCAGAAAATAACATTATGAAATGTTGCACTTGCAGAAAATAACATTATGAAATGTTGCACTTGCAGAAAATAACATTATGAAATGTTGCACTTGCAGAAAATAACATTATGAAATGTTGCACTTGCAGAAAATAACATTATGAAATGATGCTCTTGCAGAAAATAACGTTATGAAATGGTGCACTTGCAGAAAATAACAATATGAAATGGTGCACTTGCAGAAAATAACATTATGAAATGATGCTCTTGCAGAAAATAACGTTATGAAATGGTGCACTTGCAGAAAATAACAATATGAAATGGTGCACTTGCAGAAAATAACATTATGAAATGTTGCACTTGCAGAAAATATTTTGAAATGGTGCACTTGCAGAAAATAACATTATGAAATGTTGCACTTGCAGAAAATACCATTATGAAATGTTGCACTTGCAGAAAATAACAATATGAAATGGTGCACTTGCAGAAAATAACATTATGAAATGTTGCACTTGCAGAAAATAACATTATGAAATGTTGCACTTGCAGAAAATAACATTATGAAATGATGCACTTGCAGAAAATAACATTATGAAATGATGCACTTGCAGAAAATAACATTATGAAATGATGCACTTGCAGAAAATAACATTATGAAATGTTTCACTTGCAGAAAATAACATTATGAAATGTTGCACTTTCAGAAAATAACATTATGAAATGTTGCACTTGCAGAAAATAACATTATGAAATGATGCACTTGCAGAAAATAACATTATGAAATGTTGCACTTTCAGAAAATAACATTATGAAATGTTGCACTTGCAGAAAATAACATTATGAAATGTTGCACTTGCAGAACATAACATTATGAAATGTTGCACTTGCAGAACATAACATTATGAAATGTTGCACTTGCAGAACATAACATTATGAAATGTTGCACTTGCAGAAAATATTTTGAAATGGTGCACTTGCAGAAAATAACATTATGAAATGTTGCACTTGCAGAAAATAACATTATGAAATGTTGCACTTTCAGAAAATAACATTATGAAATGTTGCACTTGCAGAAAATAACATTATGAAATGTTGCACTTGCAGAAAATATTTTGAAATGGCGCACTTGCAGAAAATAACATTATGAAATGTTGCACTTGCAGAAAATAACATTATGAAATGTTGCACTTGCAGAAAATAACATTATGAAATGTTGCACTTGCAGAAAATAACATTATGAAATGTTGCACTTGCAGAAAATAACATTATGAAATGTTGCACTTGCAGAAAATAACATTATGAAATGTTGCACTTGCAGAAAATAACATTATGAAATGATGCTCTTGCAGAAAATAACGTTATGAAATGGTGCACTTGCAGAAAATAACAATATGAAATGGTGCACTTGCAGAAAATAACATTATGAAATGATGCTCTTGCAGAAAATAACGTTATGAAATGGTGCACTTGCAGAAAATAACAATATGAAATGGTGCACTTGCAGAAAATAACATTATGAAATGTTGCACTTGCAGAAAATAACATTATGAAATGTTGCACTTGCAGAAAATAACATTATGAAATGTTGCACTTGCAGAAAATAACATTATGAAATGTTGCACTTGCAGAAAATAACATTATGAAATGTTGCACTTGCAGAAAATAACATTATGAAATGTTGCACTTGCAGAAAATAACATTATGAAATGATGCTCTTGCAGAAAATAACGTTATGAAATGGTGCACTTGCAGAAAATAACAATATGAAATGGTGCACTTGCAGAAAATAACATTATGAAATGATGCTCTTGCAGAAAATAACGTTATGAAATGGTGCACTTGCAGAAAATAACAATATGAAATGGTGCACTTGCAGAAAATAACATTATGAAATGTTGCACTTGCAGAAAATAACATTATGAAATGTTGCACTTGCAGAAAATAACATTATGAAATGTTGCACTTGCAGAAAATAACATTATGAAATGTTGCACTTGCAGAAAATAACATTATGAAATGTTGCACTTGCAGAAAATAACATTATGAAATGATGCTCTTGCAGAAAATAACGTTATGAAATGGTGCACTTGCAGAAAATAACAATATGAAATGGTGCACTTGCAGAAAATAACATTATGAAATGATGCTCTTGCAGAAAATAACGTTATGAAATGGTGCACTTGCAGAAAATAACAATATGAAATGGTGCACTTGCAGAAAATAACATTATGAAATGTTGCACTTGCAGAAAATATTTTGAAATGGTGCACTTGCAGAAAATAACATTATGAAATGTTGCACTTGCAGAAAATACCATTATGAAATGTTGCACTTGCAGAAAATAACAATATGAAATGGTGCACTTGCAGAAAATAACATTATGAAATGTTGCACTTGCAGAAAATAACATTATGAAATGTTGCACTTGCAGAAAATAACATTATGAAATGATGCACTTGCAGAAAATAACATTATGAAATGATGCACTTGCAGAAAATAACATTATGAAATGATGCACTTGCAGAAAATAACATTATGAAATGTTTCACTTGCAGAAAATAACATTATGAAATGTTGCACTTTCAGAAAATAACATTATGAAATGTTGCACTTGCAGAAAATAACATTATGAAATGATGCACTTGCAGAAAATAACATTATGAAATGTTGCACTTTCAGAAAATAACATTATGAAATGTTGCACTTGCAGAAAATAACATTATGAAATGTTGCACTTGCAGAACATAACATTATGAAATGTTGCACTTGCAGAACATAACATTATGAAATGTTGCACTTGCAGAACATAACATTATGAAATGTTGCACTTGCAGAAAATATTTTGAAATGGTGCACTTGCAGAAAATAACATTATGAAATGTTGCACTTGCAGAAAATAACATTATGAAATGTTGCACTTTCAGAAAATAACATTATGAAATGTTGCACTTGCAGAAAATAACATTATGAAATGTTGCACTTGCAGAAAATATTTTGAAATGGCGCACTTGCAGAAAATAACATTATGAAATGTTGCACTTGCAGAAAATAACATTATGAAATGTTGCACTTGCAGAAAATAACATTATGAAATGTTGCACTTGCAGAAAATAACATTATGAAATGTTGCACTTGCAGAAAATAACATTATGAAATGTTGCACTTGCAGAAAATAACATTATGAAATGTTGCACTTGCAGAAAATAACATTATGAAATGATGCTCTTGCAGAAAATAACGTTATGAAATGGTGCACTTGCAGAAAATAACAATATGAAATGGTGCACTTGCAGAAAATAACATTATGAAATGATGCTCTTGCAGAAAATAACGTTATGAAATGGTGCACTTGCAGAAAATAACAATATGAAATGGTGCACTTGCAGAAAATAACATTATGAAATGTTGCACTTGCAGAAAATAACATTATGAAATGTTGCACTTGCAGAAAATAACATTATGAAATGTTGCACTTGCAGAAAATAACATTATGAAATGTTGCACTTGCAGAAAATAACATTATGAAATGTTGCACTTGCAGAAAATAACATTATGAAATGATGCTCTTGCAGAAAATAACGTTATGAAATGGTGCACTTGCAGAAAATAACAATATGAAATGGTGCACTTGCAGAAAATAACATTATGAAATGATGCTCTTGCAGAAAATAACGTTATGAAATGGTGCACTTGCAGAAAATAACAATATGAAATGGTGCACTTGCAGAAAATAACATTATGAAATGTTGCACTTGCAGAAAATATTTTGAAATGGTGCACTTGCAGAAAATAACATTATGAAATGTTGCACTTGCAGAAAATACCATTATGAAATGTTGCACTTGCAGAAAATAACAATATGAAATGGTGCACTTGCAGAAAATAACATTATGAAATGTTGCACTTGCAGAAAATAACATTATGAAATGTTGCACTTGCAGAAAATAACATTATGAAATGATGCACTTGCAGAAAATAACATTATGAAATGATGCACTTGCAGAAAATAACATTATGAAATGATGCACTTGCAGAAAATAACATTATGAAATGTTTCACTTGCAGAAAATAACATTATGAAATGTTGCACTTTCAGAAAATAACATTATGAAATGTTGCACTTGCAGAAAATAACATTATGAAATGATGCACTTGCAGAAAATAACATTATGAAATGTTGCACTTTCAGAAAATAACATTATGAAATGTTGCACTTGCAGAAAATAACATTATGAAATGTTGCACTTGCAGAACATAACATTATGAAATGTTGCACTTGCAGAACATAACATTATGAAATGTTGCACTTGCAGAACATAACATTATGAAATGTTGCACTTGCAGAAAATATTTTGAAATGGTGCACTTGCAGAAAATAACATTATGAAATGTTGCACTTGCAGAAAATAACATTATGAAATGTTGCACTTTCAGAAAATAACATTATGAAATGTTGCACTTGCAGAAAATAACATTATGAAATGTTGCACTTGCAGAAAATATTTTGAAATGGTGCACTTGCAGAAAATAACATTATGAAATGTTGCACTTGCAGAAAATAACATTATGAAATGTTGCACTTGCAGAAAATAACATTATGAAATGTTGCACTTGCAGAAAATAACATTATGAAATGTTGCACTTGCAGAAAATAACATTATGAAATGTTGCACTTGCAGAAAATAACAATATGAAATGGTGCACTTGCAGAAAATAACATTATGAAATGATGCACTTGCAGAAAATAACATTATGAAATGATGCACTTGCAGAAAATAACAATATGAAATGGTGCACTTGCAGAAAATAACAATATGAAATGGTGCACTTGCAGAAAATAACATTATGAAATGGTGCACTTGCAGAAAATAACAGTATGAGATGATGCACTTGCAGAAAATAACATTATGAAATGATGCACTTGCAGAAAATAACATTATGAAATGTTGCACTTGCAGAAAATAACATTATGAGATGATGCACTTGCAGAAAATAACATTATGAGATGATGCACTTGCAGAAAATAACATTATGAAATGATGCACTTGCAGAAAATAACATTATGAAATGATGCACTTGCAGAAAATAACATTATGAAATGATGCACTTGCAGAAAATAACATTATGAAATGATGCACTTGCAGAAAATAACATTATGAAATGATGCACTTGCAGAAAATAACATTATGAAATGGTGCACTTGCAGAAAATGACATTATGAAATGATGCACTTGCAGAAAATGACATTATGAAATGATGCACTTGCAGAAAATGACATTATGAAATGATGCACTTGCAGAAAATGACATTATGAAATGATGCACTTGCAGAAAATAACATTATGAAATGATGTTCTTGTAAAAAAAAAATTCGCAGATGTTGGCACATACTTATTTGCGTTGCGGGTAGACACAGAGGGGTTCGCTGTGTTCCATGCACAACACACTTGGGAGGCAGGCTGATCACGGGCTCAACTGGAGGCACTCTGGCGGAGTTGACAGCCTTTTTCTACAGGTGAGCTGTTAACTTTTTCTTGCGCTAATGAATTTCTTTGCTTCAAGAATATTTATTGTTCCGTTTGTACATAAAAATTATACCTGGACATGCAAATCGATATCACTGAGATAAAGGTCTGCAATGTTCGAGTGAAATAGTGAATTTTAAGTTTTTTCTCTTGGGTTGACATATGTCTTCGCATTAAGAATTTATGCTGAAATTTTGCACACGTAAATAGTATTTACCAGCATATTTGTTGATGTTGTTGTAGGGTATTTATGTGCGATATTTGAGTGAAATAAGTGAATTCAGTAAGTTAGAACGAGCTGTGGTGCAGGCAGGTGGTGCAGGCAGGTGGTGCAGGCAGGTGGTGCAGGCAGGTGGTGCAGGCAGGTGGTGCAGGCAGGTGGTGAAGGCAGGTGGTGCAGGCAGGTGGTGCAGGCAGGTGGTGCAGGCAGGTGGTGCAGGCAGGTGGTGCAGGAAGGTGGTGGTGCAGGCAGGTGGTGGTGCAGGCAGGTGGTGGTGCAGGCAGGTGGTGGTGCAGGCAGGTGGTGGTGCAGGCAGGTGGTGTAGGCAGGTGGTGCAGGCAGGAGGTGCAGGCAGGTGGTGGTGCAGGCAGGTGGTGGTGCAGGCAGGGGGTGGTGCAGGCAGGGGGTGGTGCAGGCAGGGGGTGGTGCAGGCAGGTGGTGGTGCAGGCAGGTGGTGGTGCAGGCAGGTGGTGGTGCAGGCAGGTGGTGGTGCAGGCAGGTGGTGGTGCAGGCAGGTGGTGGTGCAGGCAGGTGGTGGTGCAGGCAGGTGGTGGTGCAGGCAGGTGGTGGTGCAGGCAGGTGGTGGTGCAGGCAGGTGGTGGTGCAGGCAGGTGGTGGTGCAGGCAGGTGGTGGTGCAGGCAGGTGGTGGTGCAGGCAGGTGGTGGTGCAGGCAGGTGGTGGTGCAGGCAGGTGGTGGTGCAGGCAGGTGGTGGTGCAGGCAGGTGGTGGTGCAGGCAGGTGGTGGTGCAGGCAGGTGGTGGTGCAGGCAGGTGGTGGTGCAGGCAGGTGGTGGTGCAGGCAGGTGGTGGTGCAGGCAGGTGGTGGTGCAGGCAGGTGGTGGTGCAGGCAGGTGGTGGTGCAGGCAGGTGGTGGTGCAGGCAGGTGGTGGTGCAGGCAGGTGGTGGTGCAGGCAGGTGGTGGTGCAGGCAGGTGGTGGTGCAGGCAGGTGGTGGTGCAGGCAGGTGGTGGTGCAGGCAGGTGGTGGTGCAGGCAGGTGGTGGTGCAGGCAGGTGGTGGTGCAGGCAGGTGGTGGTGCAGGCAGGTGGTGGTGCAGGCAGGTGGTGGTGCAGGCAGGTGGTGGTGCAGGCAGGTGGTGGTGCAGGCAGGTGGTGGTGCAGGCAGGTGGTGGTGCAGGCAGGTGGTGGTGCAGGCAGGTGGTGGTGCAGGCAGGTGGTGGTGCAGGCAGGTGGTGGTGCAGGCAGGTGGTGGTGCAGGCAGGTGGTGCAGGCAGGTGGTGCAGGCAGGTGGTGCAGGCAGGTGGTGCAGGCAGGTGGTGCAGGCAGGTGGTGCAGGCAGGAGGTGCAGGCAGGTGGTGCAGGCAGGTGGAGCAGGCAGGTGGTGCAGGCAGGTGGTGCAGGCAGGTGGTGCAGGCAGGTGGTGCAGGCAGGTGGTGCAGGCAGGTGGTGCAGGCAGGTGGAGCAGGCAGGGGGTGCAGGCAGGGGGTGCAGGCAGGTGGTGCAGGCAGGTGGTGCAGGCAGGTGGTGCAGGCAGGTGGTGCAGGCAGGTGGTGCAGGCAGGTGGTGCAGGCAGGAGAAGACGGCCAACACACACAGCCGAACGCACAATCGTTCATACAAAACTTGCTTGTCGAGCCGAAAAAACTGTCGCTGTTAGAGGTTGAAAATGTTGTGCAAGATTGTTTTTGTTTTCGTTAATTTTTTAAGCCAATTCTGTTTTTTTTGCGACAAAACTCTTTGAAGAAATACAAAATTTGAGAAGTTTATCCTTTAAAACCGATTTTCCCCCGCCATCTTAGAAAATTGTAGCTGGGTGGGGTGACCTAATGTAAATCTGCTCTGTTGGTGTGTGGATGAAGGCAATGGATAAATGTTTAATGGCTCTTCTTGTTATCTTGTTAGAGCTCTCAAAGTTGATAAAGATTTCATTTTAGCTATTTGCGTTTTGGTGTTTCTTCTTCATTATCTAAGATGAAAAGTAACTTAAATGTGTGTACTAAAATCCGTAGAATTTTTCACATGCCATGCCCGATTCCACTGTACGGCGGGCAAGCTGAAAAGTAATTTAAATGTGAGGACTAAAATCCGTAGATTTTCTGATGTGATGAACACTGCCGGTACAGTGTGCCGGGACTTCCTAATGAACAGTACTCAGTGAAGTTCGTAGATTTGTTGTGTCTTTTTTTGAGCATTTTGTGACTGGATGAGAGTAATGCTTACAAAAGGAATTTCAGTTATGCGATTTTAAATTTCAAATAAAAAAAAGAGTTTGTAAAATGACGTAGCGGCTTTACCGAAGGTGTTTTAGAAATTTCCACACGTTCACGAGGGTCCTTTTGCGACTGTAATTAAGGCAATCTACGAGATTTTTTTGTGAAACTATGACTAAGGCAATATACAAGGAATGCGTTACTCAGGTAAAGGAGAATTTAATGCGAAGATTCACGTTGCCCACATTGTGCTGCGTCATGCTTTGATATCCGCCGGAATTGGCCGTGTGAGCCAGCAGCTGCAGGGACGCTATGACTACGGCAGGTGGAACTGAGGTTTCATATTCTTCTCAAATTTAAAGTCAATTGTATTGAGCATTGTTGAAAAAAGCAAACGTCAACTTGATCGGGGCTTCATATAGGTTTGATTAAGTATTAATGAAAATTTAGGTTGTGATAGCTGGTTCGTCAGCAGCATTATGAAAGTTACCTCCGTGTACCACCGGTGGCTCACGTCGCATTCTAAGTGTTAAACTCACCTCAAGGATGCACAAAAAATATACGTGTGAAAGTCAGTGCTCTCAGGGAGATGTGCGAGGTCCAGAGCTAAGAGTTAGGTATACCTACTTTTTGTTGAAGTCAGAGTTGGTTTTGTACGGACCATCTTTTTTTCGGCTCACTGCTGTCCTTTTTTTCAGCATCTCTGACTTTCTTCTTCAACTTCTTCTTGTTTCAAAAACTACCTTCCTAACTTACCCCTTCATTGCTTTGGGGATCATGTGTGGGAACACTCCTTGTGCATAGATCCCGCGTTCCCGCAACTCCATACTAAATGGCGTTTCCCTCCTTCCTCTTCATGGAACACTTTTGTTGTGGTTAGGGAGGCTTAAATTAACTTATAATTGAATCTTCTGCGTTAGCTTCTTGCGTTAAGGGTTAATAAATAATAGCGAAGCATTATTTTCTCATTTATTTATGCTTTGTTTTTATTATTATTATTAATATTTATTTATTTCATTTTGAATTGCTCTTCACCTTCTCTGAGTCAGCGCCGCTCGATAAAGTTTTTGCTGGCAATGTGCGCTCCGAGATGTTTGTTAACAACGTCATTATTGAAGATATCATCATCAGTGTCAGGCGAACTCTTAACCAAACTACTTCACACTTTGTATGATATTATTGTGTTATTCATAATTGTGTTCTTCATTATTTTGATCTTCACTATTGTGTTATTCATAATTGTGTTCTTCATTATTTTGATCTTCACTATTGTGTTATTGATAATTGTGTTCTTCATTCTGGTTTGAAACTCTTAAGCCACTATATCACAGACAATAAATTATGAAGTGGATTTTAAAACACCTTATCTCAAAACTGCCTAGAACACAATTGCCTACTGACGAGCATTACATAAGCCTTTCAATGTCCGCATAATTTCTGCTCCGCATAATTTTTTATTCTCTCAAAACGCCTGAACTTCCAGGAATGGAGTTGAGCACCACAACACCAACACTATAAGTGTGGGGAACACAACCTACACACCCACACAACCTGTCTGTGTGGGACACGCAACCTACACACCCACACAACCTGCCTGTGTGGGACACGCAACCTACACACCCACACAACCTGCCTGTGTGGGACA
Source organism: Morinoia aosen (assembly GCA_030386875.1). NCBI lineage: Eukaryota > Metazoa > Arthropoda > Malacostraca > Amphipoda > Talitridae > Morinoia > Morinoia aosen. The sequence continues at coordinate 28,760,251 of CM059556.1, forward strand.
CGCTACCTACACACCCACACAACCTGCCTGTGTGGGACACGCAACCTACACACCCACACAACCTGCCTGTGCAGGACACACAACCTACACACCCCCACCACCTGCCTGTGTTCGTCACGCAACCTACACACCCACACAACCTTCCTGTGCGGGACACACAACCTACACACCCACACAACCTGCCTGTGCGGGACACACAACCTACACACCCACACAACCTGCTTGTGTTGGACACACAACCTACACACCCACACAACCTGCCTGTGTTGGACACACAACCTACACACCCACACAACCTGCTTGTGTTGGACACACAACCTACACACCCACGCAACCTGCCTGTGCGGGACACACAACCTACACACCCACACAACCTGCTTGTGTTGGACACACAACCTACACACCCACACAACCTGCCTGTGTTGGACACACAACCTACACACCCACACAACCTGCCTGTGCGGGACACACAACCTACACACCCACGCAACCTACACACCCACACAACCTGCCTGTGTTGGACACACAACCTACACACCCACAAAACCTGCTTGTGTTGGACACACAACCTACACACCCACACAACCTGCCTGTGTTGGACACACAACCTACACACCCACACAACCTGCCTGTGCGGGACGCACAACCTACACACTCACGCAACCTACACACCCACGCAACCTACACACCCACGCAACCTACACACCCACGCAACCTACACACCCACACAATCTGCCTGTATTACACACTCGCAACAAGGTGTGTGCTGTATAGACACATAGCGAGCTGCGTTCACCAGCACTGAAGCAAAAGTCCTTGAGTGAAAATTTCAACTTTAGACACTTTTGAAACATGATTCGAAATCTGGTAAAATGAAATTATTTCTTTAAATTTAATTTCATAACCTAACCGACCTTCGTCTGACTGACGCAACCGCTGCCAACTGCAGTCACCAGCAGTTATCTTGAATGGTAAATGAGCTGTAGTCTGGATGTGATATTGTGTGGAATGGCTGGTTACTCTTCCTTTGTTTCGTCACGGCGCACACACAACACGGTGCACACAAGACACACACACACACACACACATACAACACACTACACATACAACACACTACACACACAACACACACACACAACACACACACACAACACACACACACAACACACACACACAACACACACACACACACACACACAACACACACACACACACACAACACACAGCGCTATCACCGTCACAGGCGCGGCTCGTTATCAGCACGTCAGTATCATGTTGCTGACGTGTCGCGCGCGTCAGTGCCGCTGGCGACCTCGTGCGGGGAGGTTGTGTGCAGGTCCCGCTTCCTGCGCTCAGCCCTGCAATGGGGAAACATGCTTTCTTTGTGCTGATGGTTGTCTAATGGGGACACTGAAGTGTTGTGCGCTTACGATTTTGTTTCCTAAAAATTTGTAAGCGGTGAATAAAAAAAACACTTCTCCATATCTGAGTGATTTTAAGGTTTTCCTACACAATAGTATTGTATTTCTGAATTTGTGAACGTTGCGTGTAGCTCTGGATCTATGGAAATATTCAATTTGAACTGTTGAGGTTTCCAGCGTGTAGGCTGAGCAGGGAGTGTGGGGGTGTGTGACGGCAGCGTGTTGATGTTCAGTGAGACTCGCTTTAGTGGCAGTCTGTTGAGCGTTATGCTCTGCTTGTTGTTATTGTTGTTGCTCTTGTTGCTGTTGTTGTTGTTGTTGTTGTTGTTGTGGGGTGTGATGTTGACTGGCGCTGCGGAGTGGTGTTGACTGGTGTTGTGGTGTGATGTTGACTGGTGTTGTGGTGTGATGTTGACTGGTGTTGTGGTGTGATGTTGACTGGTGTTGTGGTGTGATGTTGACAGGTGTTGTGGTGTGATGTTGACAGGTGTTGTGGTGTGATGTTGACAGGTGTTGTGGTGTGATGTTGACTGGTGTTGTGGTGTGATGTTGACTGGTGTTGTGGTGTGATGTTGACTGGTGTTGTGGTGTGATGTTAACTGGTGCTGCGGAGTGATGTTGACAGGTGTTAGGCGACATGTTGACAGACACAGCACTTGCACACACAGAGCACACACTCGCAGCACCTGCACACGCACAGCACCTGCACACGCACAGCACCTGCACACACACAGCACCTGCAAACACACAGCACCTGCACGCACACACACACACCGCACCTGCACGCACACACACACATCGCACCTGCACACACACACCGCACCTGCCACACACACACACCGCACCTGCACACACACACACAGCACCTGCACACAAACTGCACCTGCACACACACACCTGCACACACACAACACATACACACGCTGCTGTAAAGCAACTGCCTCAGTTATTTATCATTTTATGGTTTCGTTCTATTTTTATTAGCAGATGGGAATCCAACAAAGGATGAACATTGCAGTTTTATTACATGCCTTACATTCTTCGAGCCGCGCGGTCCTGTTTTATTGCCGCACAGAAAGCTGCACGCGTACATTTTCGAGCTCGCAGTTCTCTGAATTTAATTAAAACTTCTACCTAATTTGTACGAAGTGAACTTTGTGTAGAAATGTAGCGGGTGGAGGGCGTCGCGAAGTAGAGGTTGGCGGTCCCACGGAACCCGCAATCAAAATGATATAATTTTGAAAACTATTTGCTCCTATTATATTGTTTAGACCATGTTCTGCGTTGAACGCTTTTCAACAAATGCTAAAAGTTACGAACAAATATCTTCTGAAATATTTACCTGTAATTACATGAGGTGGCTAACCGACCGGTACCCACAAACTCAATTTTTATAAATACTACATCAAAGCTTAATAAAGGCATGATCTAGTTGATATTTACTATTTTCAAAATGACTTGCTACAATTGACTTTATGTTTGAGTTGAATATTGAAGTTCAGCTTTACCTGCCGCAGTCAAAGTGTTAACTTTAGTTTGAGTTTTGGTAAAATCCGAGTTATATTATCTGTTCACCGAACCTTGGCATTGGTGGGATCTTCTATACCTTTACCCCCAAAAGCCCCCATTATCTACCCCCCTCCACCAAATCGACACCGAGAATGCTGTGGTTTAAAAAAGTTCGGGAAAACTCACGATGAAACTTGTCCACACCGCGCCAGCAGGCCTAAATCACGGAGAGGAAACAATGCAGTCATTTCTATGGGGGAAAATATACCTCTTGTTCGGCTAGCCAATAGAACGGCTTTACTTCGAACAAACTATATGACGTCACCAAAACGCCGTGTCGTTAGGCCAATAGTGTAGCCAGATTTGGGGGTAGCAGTGCTACGAGATGCAATATGAGCGTTGCTATTGGTTCGTTGCCGTGACGTCAGCAAAACCACACCGTTAACGAAAAAAAAGACTGGTTTGAACCTACCTTGTTTCCTCTACCATGGCCTAAGTTAGGCCGTGCCGCCTGTGTGTGTTGGCAGGCGTCCTGTTGTGGCTGCCGCTTATCGCTTTATTGCTTGCTAGGGTACACGGCTCGTCAAAAATGATGGCATTCGATATTTTCTTTGGAAAAATCTTACAGATGTGGATGCCCAACAAATATATCCATCCCAACAGTACGCGCCATCAAAATATTCTTGTACTTGTGCACTGGTGAAACTCGTATCACAGATACCGTCATTGAGCGTCCTTGTGAGCGTCACAGACACACGCACCTGAGATTTTCATTCTAACAAAACAGGAAAAATTACTCGCAAATATGTCAAATAATTGATATAAATGTAAGGAGACCCCAGGCGTTTTATTACCTTGTATTGATTTTGTTGTGTTCACATGTGGCATCCCGTGTGTGTGTTGCACTCAGCTGTGTTGTAGCGGTACATGTCACAATCGTCTTGTCCGTCACGTTGTGTAGTTATATTTCTAGACTTGTATTATCATTCTTTACTTGTTACTTTCATTAAAGCGTCCAGGGGATGTTTGTGGTCTTCGACGGTAGGAGAAGTTTACTGTATTACTATATTTCAGTCGGACATGACTTGTTTCCATGGCTGCTGCTCGTGGGCTCGTTTGGAGATGCGGGCAGCAGACAGACATTTGTGTGACTACCTTGAATTGGATTCTTGAACTGGTGTATGTTGCGTGTGCGTGTTTGTGTTTGTGTTGCGTGTGTGTAAGCGTGTGTCTGTGGTGTGTGTGTGAGTGTTCCTCTGAAAAAAAGGAAGTACGGCACTCAGTTAGCACAGGTTGGCACGACAGCCGTCCTGCTGTTGTGGTGACCTGCGCTGCGTGTTCGTGGATAGGTCTGTGTGTGGATAGGACTGTGTGTGGATCGGTGTATGCGAGGATAGGTGTATGCGTGGATAGGTCTATGTGTGGATAGGTCCATGTATGCGAGGGTAGGTGTATGCGTGGATAGGTCTATGTGTGGATAGGTCTATGTGTGGATAGGTCCATGTGTGGATAGGTCTATGTGTGGATCGGTGTATGCGAGGATAGGTGTATGCGTGGATAGGTCTATGTGTGGATAGGTCTATGTGTGGATAGGTCTATGTGTGATAGGTTCATGTGTCGATAGGTCCTTGTGTGGATAGGTCTATGTGTGGATCGGTGTATGCGAGGATAGGTGTATGCGTGGATAGGTGTATGCGTGGATAGGTGTATGCGTGGATAGGTCTATGCGTGGATAGGTCTATGCGTGGATAGGTCTATGCGTGGATAGGTCTATGCGTGGATAGGTCTATGTGTGGATAGGTCTATGTGTGGATAGGTCTATGTGTGGATAGGTCTATGTGTGGATAGGTCTATGTGTGGATAGGTTCATGTGAGGATAGGTTCATGTGAGGATAGGTCTATGTGAGGATAGGTCTATGTGTGGATCGGTGTATGCGAGGATAGGTGTATGCGTGGATAGGTCTATGTGTGGATTGGTGTATGCGAGGATAGGTGTATGCGTGGATAGGTCTATGTGTGGATAAATCCATGTGTGGATAGGTTTATGTGTGGATCGGTGTATGCGTGGATCGGTGTATGCAAGGATAGGTGTACGTGTGGATAGGTCTATGTGTGGATCGGTGTATGCGAGGATAGGTGTACGTGTGGATAGGTCTATTTGTGGATAAATCCATGTGTGGATAGGTCTATGTGTGGATCGGTGTATGCAAGGATAGGTGTACGTGTGGATAGGTCTATGTGTGGATCGGTGTATGCGAGGATAGGTGTACGTGTGGATAGGTGTATGCGTGGATCGGTGTATGCGAGGATAGGTGTTCGTGTGGATCGGTGTATGCGAGGATAGGTGTATGCGTGGATCGGTGTATGCGAGGATAGGTGTACGTGTGGATAGGTGTATGCGTGGATCGGTGTATGCGAGGATAGGTGTTCGTGTGGATCGGTGTATGCGAGGATAGGTGTATGCGTGGATCGGTGTATGCGAGGATAGGTGTTCGTGTGGATCGGTGTATGCGAGGATAGGTAGGATAGGTGTATGCGTGGATCGGTGTATGCGAGGATAGGTGTATGTGTGGATAGGTGTATGCGTGGATCGGTGTATGCGAGGATAGGTGTACGTGTGGATAGGTGTATGCGTGGATCGGTGTATGCGAGGATAGGTGTATGCGTGGATCGGTGTATGCGAGGATAGGTGTACGTGTGGATAGGTGTATGCGTGGATCGGTGTATGCGTGGATCGGTGTATGCGAGGATAGGTGTACGTGTGGATAGGTGTATGCGTGGATCGGTGTATGCGAGGATAGGTGTACGTGTGGATAGGTGATATGCGTGGATCGGTGTATGCGAGGATAGGTGTACGTGTGGATAGGTGTATGCGTGGATCGGTGTATGCGAGGATAGGTGTATGCGTGGATCGGTGTATGCGAGGATAGGTGTACGTGTGGATAGGTGTATGCGTGGATCGGTGTATGCGAGGATAGGTGTACGTGTGGATAGGTGTATGCGTGGATCGGTGTATGCGAGGATAGGTGTATGCGAGGATAGGTGTATGCGTGGATCGGTGTATGCGAGGATAGGTGTACGTGTGGATAGGTGTATGCGTGGATCGGTGTATGCGAGGATAGGCTGCGATGGGGGTGAGGGGGTGAGAGTCTTTCGGCCTTCACATGTGGACCAAAAGTCAAATTCAGAAGCATGTTACATTGCTGCAGAGGTACAGCTAACAGCAGAATTCTCTTGCCGCCCTGGCGCTATTTCTACCGGCTCGAATCTTTAAGGTCGAGCTCATGCGAAGCTAATTCGAGGCATGGGGTCGCTAAAAACAGGAGGCAGCGGAGTCAAGTTAACAGAGGAACTTTCACAGCCGGTGAGCCAATACGACAACATATTAATGTTACCTGTACTCATTGCACACACCACACACACCTGTGCATATTTTTACACACCTGTACACGCCGCACAGATTTGTACACACCGCACACACCTGTAACCCGCGTGTACGGGCCAAACCTGCGAGGTGTGTACTCGGGTTGCCTTAGGGTGTGTTTACGAGTGTGTGACGGCGGCGTCGCGTTTGTAAACAGCGCAAGGCCTCCGAAATTGTGTGTGGACAGGCCGGCCTTTGGGGCCGTGTGTGTCTGTGTGTGTTTGTGTTGTGTGTGTGTAGCACTGACCCCGTGCTACATTCAGGGATTGCTGTTTCTTACGTGGAAATGATGTATCTGGTGGTGGTGTAGTGCTGTGGTGCCAGCGTGTTTTGTTCAAACCTCCTCGCGTTGTGGTGACTGTCATGCAATGCACCACAACACACCCAACACACACCACACACCCAACACACCACACACACCACACACACCACACACACCACACACACCACACACACCACACACCACACACACCACACACACCACACATACCACACACACCACACACACCACACACACCACACACACCACACACACACAACACACACCACACACACACCACACACACCACACACACCACACACACCACACACACACACACCACACACACCACACACACCACACACACCACACACACCACACACACCACACACACCACACACACACCACACACACACCACACACACCACACACACCACACACACCACACACACCACACACACCACACACACCACACACACCACACACACCACACACACCACACGCACAACACACACCACACGCACAACACGCACAACACACACAACACGCACAACACGCACAACACACACAACACGCACAACACGCACAACACGCACAACACGCACAACACGCACAACACACAGAACACACAGAACACACAGAACACACAGAACACACAGAACACACAGAACACACAGAACACACAGAACACACAGAACACACAGAACACACAGAACACACAGAACACACAGAACACACAGAACACACAGAACACACAGAACACACAGAACACACAGAACACACAGAACACACAGAACACACAGAACACACAGAACACACAGAACACACAGAACACACAGAACACACAGAACACACAGAACACACAGAACACACAGAACACACAGAACACACAGAACACACAGAACACACAGAACACACAGAACACACAGAACACACAGAACACACAGAACACACAGAACACACAGAACACACAGAACACACAGAACACACAGAACACACAGAACACACAGAACACACAGAACACACAGAACACACAGAACACACAGAACACACAGAACACACAGAACACACAGAACACACAGAACACACAGAACACACAGAACACACAGAACACACAGAACACACAGAACACACAGAACACACAGAACACACAGAACACACAGAACACACAGAACACACAGAACACACAGAACACACAGAACACACAGAACACACAGAACACACAGAACACACAGAACACACAGAAAACACAGAAAACACAGAACACACAGAACACACAGGACGCCACTCAGGGATGCGCCTGGTGCTGTCAGTGCGAGCGCTGATGTCTGCATCCTGCTGTTGGGTTTTGTTGCTGTGTTGTGTTGTTTGTGTTGTGTAGTGCTTATGTGTGTTGTGTTGCTGTGTGTTGTGTTGCTGTGTGTTGTGTTTGTATTGTGTAGTGCTTCTGTGTGTTGTGTTGCTGTGTGCTGTGTGTTGTGTTGTTTGTGTTGTGTAGTGCTTCTATGTGTTGTGTTGCTGTGTGTTGTGTTGTTTGTGTTGTGTTGTTTGTGTTTCTGTGTGTTGTTGTTTGTGTTGTGTAGTGCTTCTATGTGTTGTGTTGCTGTGTGTTGTGTTGTTTGTATTGTGTTGTGCTTCTGTGTGTTGTGTTGCTGTGTGTTGAGTTGTTTGTATTATGTAGTGCTTCTGTGTGTTGTGTTGCTGTGTGTTGTGTTGTTTGTGTTGTGTAGTGCTTGTGTGTGTTGTGTTGCTGTGTGTTGTGTTGTTTGTGTTGTGTAGTGCTTGTGTGTGTTGTGTTGCTGTGTGTTGTGTTGTTTGTGTTGTGTAGTGCTTGTGTGTGTTTGTTGCTGTGTGTTGTGTTGTTTGTATTGTGTAGTGCTTGTGTGTGTTGTTTGTGTTGTGTTGCTGTGTGTTGTGTTGTTTGTGTTGTGTTGCTGTGTGTTGTGTTGTTTGTGTTGTGTAGTGCTTCTGTGTATTGTGTTGCTGTGTGTTGTGTTGCTGTGTGTTGTGTTGTTTGTGTTGTGTAGTGCTTCTGTGTATTGTGTTGCTGTGTGTTGTGTTGTTGTGTGTTGTTTCGTGATGCTGTGTGTTGTTTTAAGCTGCTGTGTGTTGTGTTGCTGTGTGTTGTGTTGACGTGTGTTGTTTCGTGATGCTGTGTGTTGTTTTAAGCTGCTGTGTGTTGTGTTGCTGTGTGTTGTGTTGACGTGTGTTGTGTGTTTGTGTGTTGTGTTGTATGTTGTTGCTGTGTGTTGTTTTACTGTGTGTTGTTTTGTTTGTGCTGTGTTGTGCTGCTGTGTGTTGTGTTGTTTGTGTTCTGTTATGCTCCTGTGTGTTGTGTGTGACGTGTGGTTTGTAGCATGTGTTGCATTATTTGTGCGGTGTTTCTTGTGCTGTGCCCGGTACGTGCTGTGCCCGGCAGCTACGTGCTGTGCAAGTGCAGTGAGGCCCAGCACCGCAGCGCTCAGCACCACAGCACAGGCCGCTGCACCGCACAGTCAAAGCGTGCAGTGCGGCATTCTGTGTGGCTGTGGTGCTACTGCTTGTTTGTTTGTTTCCATGTTTGTTTGTTTGCCTCCACGTTAGTTTGTTTGCTTCCATGTTTGTTTGTTTGTTGGTTTGTTTGTTTCCATGTTCGTTTGTTGGTTTGTTTGTTTCCATGTTTGTTTGTTGGTTTGTTTGTTTGCCTCCATGTTGGTTTGTTTGTTGGTTTGTTTGTTTGCCTCCATGTTGGTTTGTTTGTTGGCTTGTTTGCTTCCATGTTTGTTTGTTGGTTTGTTTGTTTGCCTCCATGTTGGTTTGTTTGTTGGCTTGTTTGCTTCCATGTTTGTTTGTTGGTTTGTTTGTTTGCCTCCATGTTTGTTTGTTAGCTTGATTGAGAACTGTCGAGTCAGAACTATTGGGGTCACAAATTCAAAAAGTTAAGTTATCTAAGTCTACGAAATGGAATAAACGATCACCACAGAATTTCACCGGATGTCTGGTGCGCAGAGATTATTTGTGGGCTGTATGGTGCGCAGAGATTATTTGTGGGCTGTGTGGTGCGCAGAGATTATTTGTGGGCTGTATGGTGCGCAGAGATTATTTGTGGGCTGTATGGTGCGCAGAGATTATTTGTGGGCTGTATGGTGCGCAGAGATTATTTGTGGGCTGTCTGGTGCGCAGAGATTATTTGTGGGCTGTCTGGTGCGCAGAGATTATTTGTGGGCTGTCTGGTGCGCAGAGATTATTTGTGGGCTGTCTGGTGCGCAGAGATTATTTGTGGGCTGTGTGGTGCGCAGAGATTATTTGTGGGCTGTATGGTGCGCAGAGATTATTTGTGGGCTGTCTGGTGCGCAGAGATTATTTGTGGGCTGTCTGGTGCGCAGAGATTATTTGTGGGCTGTCTGGTGCGCAGAGATTATTTGTGGGCTGTCTGGTGCGCAGAGATTATTTGTGGGCTGTGTGGTGCGCAGAGATTATTTGTGGGCTGTATGGTGCGCAGAGATTATTTGTGGGCTGTATGGTGCGCAGAGGTTATTTGTGGGCTGTCTGGTGCGCAGAGATTATTTGTGGGCTGTGTGGTGCGCAGAGATTATTTGTGGGCTGTTTGGTGCGCAGAGATTATTTGTGGGCTGTGTGGTGCGCAGAGATTATTTGCAGTGGAAGGAGGTTTGCAGTAACTGAAGGCTTCAGCATCAACAGCATGCGAATAAATATATTGTTTAGGTTGAGTGGCTGCATGAAGGCCATTGTGTCTCAGCTTCTCAACATATATAGCATTTTGCGCGCAGGTTGCATCCATTTGAGGCAGTTCTTAACAACGTCGTCCCTTCGCTCTAACACGCTGCTAGCGAGACGATCGATCGGGGGGCCGTTTCAAATTTTTCAAACAATCTCTTAAAATCAATCGTTTTTAATGGACCCAGTTCACGTTTGGTATTCATAAAATAGCTAACAACTTTCAATTTTAAATTTGAGTTGAATATTGAACTTTAGTTTAACCTACCGCGGTGAACGTGTAACTCTGCGTGCCCCGTCTGATCTTGACGTTTCCGTCCGGGCGGGCGATAGAATCTGCCGGTGTTGTGTCGCTGCTCCGTGCCTCTCGCCTGCAAACTTTCCTTTCCTCGCGCTAACAAAAGCTTCCCATTTGTTGACGCAAACATCGGCGCCTCTCATACAGACCTGCCCTTGACTCGTTCGATTCCGTGCATTGAATCTTCTTTTGTGACTTCGGACAGGCAAATTTGGGCCGTTAGATTGCACTCGAACGAGCGTTGTGAAGGCAGAAACTTCCAGCTATGATGGAGGTTGCCATGGCAGCGAACAGGAGCTGTGTGAGAGGGAGCCAAACGCTCCTTCATATTTCTGTTGTGATGTACTCGCTCAACTTAAATTTTGTAAACCTACAATATCTTCTGGTAATTTATACTCCCTTATGTCTGTTTTTTCTGTTGTGGTACACTCCCTTACGCACACCTCTGTTCACTCAGGCAGGTACGAGTAATTCATGCGCATCCATTAGTCGCTGCGGTGCCGCCCTCAGAGGGAAACAACGACTGTATGTATGGGAATTAACACTTCGAGGGGAAAATGTGAGCCCTTCGGCCAAAGATGATTTAGATGATTTTGTAATTTTTTGGAGTTGAAAATTTCTTTGCCGTTTTTACAGTTCACTGTTCTTTACAGCCTGCAAATTTTACCTCGCATCATGAAGACTTTTTTTGAGCTTCGCATGCGCCCCACACGAGGCGTGGGGCGCCTCTGGTGCATGCATCCCTTGCCCCTTCCCTCCACACCAAATGGCGCGCTTGCTTTGCTCAGGACGAGGAGGGTTTGGCTGAATAGTCTTTTATCGTCCTCAATGCTAGAGTTGATTTCAGTGCACTATGTCCATCGATGTTATTCGAAATACATCAAATGATCAAATGAATACAACTTAACACGTTCACCGCGACGGGTTAAACTGAAGTTCAATATTCAACTCGAATTTAAAGTCAATTGTAGCGAGCAATGTTCAAAACAGTAAACATTAACTGGACTGAGCCTTCATTTAGTTTTGAGTATTTAAGAAAATTGCGTATGTGACTACTGGGCGGGTCGGTCAGCAGCATGATGAAAATCCCCTCCGTGTCCACCAGTGGCGCACGTCGCAGTCAAAGTGTCAAAGGACCGTTCAAGAAACAAGACACTGCATTAGTGCTTGCTTCTGAGTTGAATATTGAACTTCAGTTTAACCCGTCGCAGTCGACGTGTTGCCGCCACGTGAGCCACCGGTGGTACACGTAGGAAATTTTCATAATGCTTTTGACCAATCAGTCGTCACGAATTCAATTTCTATAACTACTAAATCAATGTTAAATGAAGGCACGATCCAGTTAATTTTTGCAATTTTCAAAATTGCTTGCTACAATTGGCTGTACATTTGAGTTACCACATTTTAATTTAACTCTCTAACGTCCGCATTTTGTCCTCACATTACCGTCATCACACCCACCATCCCCAAAATGGCGCTGGCATCAGGTAGTCACCGACATCACAACGAGGAAGTGACTGCCACTCGACAATGAACTTCGAAGAACACATTAGGGCACAAATTTCACAAGGAATAAAATACATTAGTGCTATTTAGTGACGATGTATTTTGAAATCCACTTTGACGGTACCGGGTTAACCAATGGCGGTTGACGCGCCAAGTAACGAGCTGCTGCGGGGCTGCGATGCGAGCTTCAGTCGCTGGAGCACATCGATTCCAATCCTTTATCGGGATGCATCTCGCGCTCGGGGCGAGTGAATCAAATCCTCTTTTGGAGTCAAGCGACGCAGGGCGCTCTTCTGAATGCCAGCGCTGGCCCGAGGGAAATTTGCGCTGTGTCTCTCATATTGGGGCCCTCCCCACTCCCCTCTCTCCCTCCCTCTCCCCTCTCTCCCTCCCTCTCCCCTCTCTCCCTCCCTCTCCCCTCTCTCCCTCCATCTCCCCTCTCTCCCTCCCTCTCCCCTCTCTCCCCTCTCCCTCCGGGGCACTGCGTTGCGCAGAGTCCTGCACCTTCAAAATTCCTGGAATTCAATTCCAAAGTTTCTTCAACTGTTTTGCGCTCATAAATTGTAATCGACATGTATCGAGGCTGGTGTTACAATTTAATTTATTTTTCATGGATTGCACTGACTTAGACTTTCTTAGCATTGATTCTACGAAACGTAGGTACGCTCTACGGAACAAGTTGCTCCTCCACAACGGCTGCTGGAGCGTGAAGTTAACAGCAGCGCGAATTTTCTTCATGGGCACAGTACTCACTGGCCGCTCGAATGGACTCGTTACCCGCGTATTGGGGCGTGTGTAGGCAGTGCTGGGTAAGCTGCTCATTCACGTACCGGTAAAAATGAATGAAATTTCATTCATAGTGTTGGTGGTGGTGGTGGTGGTGGTAGTGGTAGTGGTGATGGTGGTGACGGTAGTGGTGATGATGGTGACGGTGGTGGTGATGATGGTGACGGTGGTGGTGGTGTGGTGACGGTGGTGGTGGTGGTGTAACTGTGACACATATACCCCAGTAACAACTAATCAATAAACCTCATTTTATGTGCAACTTTTGGTGTGAAAATTTGAGGAAAATTTGATGCAAGTTCACGCGTCAAGTTTGCCTGAGCAAAGAACCTAAAGTTCTGCGTCTGTGATCAGATCTACAGGCAGCACTTTGCTGAGACGTGAGAAACTATCGCTTTTCAAGCCGAAGCCTTCAATGCAGTAAGTAGGCAGGCCGCCTCAAATGCCTGGTGCCCAGAGGTGCTATTGCACTGATCGCACTAGAGCCTACCTCCCCATTAGAGCTCACAATCAAAGTGATGTCATTTACGCTCTGTTATTACTTTCCAACAACGCTCCATTGTGCGTTTCATTCATTTTCTCGTTTGCCTGTGTTCAGCTTATACGTAGGATTTGGCAGTCTCTTCGCAGTTACCGTTGTCTAAACATCTCTAGTTTTATACATAAATAATGAGTGCAATTGCTCTCGTCTAAACATTTCTAGTTACATTTATAATGTTTGCAATTGCCAAGTCATAGTACCAAAGTGATGTGTGTTGAGAGTGAAAATAAGCCCCCGAGATGCTGAGAGCTGAAGTCTGCACTGGAACTTTGGCGTGAGGCATCAGAGCGACATGGCTGATGCTCAGGGCAGTGATGCACACGGTGGTGCATCGTCTGTGTGGTGAGTCCTGCACCGTCTGTGTGGTGAGTCCTGCATCGTCTGTGTGGTGAGTCCTGCATGGTCTGTGTGGTGAGTCCTGCATCGTCTGTGTGGTGAGTCCTGCATCGTCTGTGTGGTGAGTCCTGCACCGTCTGTGTGGTGAGTCCTGCATCGTCTGTGTGGTGAGTCCTGCATCGTCTGTGTGGTGAGTCCTGCATCGTCTGTGTGGTGAGTCCTGCATCGTCTGTGTGGTGAGTCCTGCATGGTCTGTGTGGTGAGTCCTTTATCGTCTGTGTGGTGAGTCCTGCATCGTCTGTGTGGTGAGTCCTGCATCGTCTGTGTGGTGAGTCCTGCATGGTCTGTGTGGTGAGTCCTTTATCGTCTGTGTGGTGAGTCCTGCATCGTCTGTGTGGTGAGTCCTGCATCGTCTGTGTGGTGAGTCCTTTATCGTCTGTGTGGTGAGTCCTGCATCGTCTGTGTGGTGAGTCCTGCATCGTCTGTGTGGTGAGTCCTGCATCGTCTGTGTGGTGAGTCCTTTATCGTCTGTGTGGTGAGTCCTTTATCGTCTGTGTGGTGAGTCCTGCATCGTCTGTGTGGTGAGTCCTGCATCGTCTGTGTGGTGAGTCCTGCATCGTCTGTGTGGTGAGTCCTTTATCGTCTGTGTGGTGAGTCCTGCATCGTCTGTGTGGTGAGTCCTGCATCGTCTGTGTGGTGAGTCCTGCATCGTCTGTGTGGTGAGTCCTGCATCGTCTGTGTGGTGAGTCCTGCATCGTCTGTGTGGTGAGTCCTTTATCGTCTGTGTGGTGAGTCCTGCATCGTCTGTGTGGTGAGTCCTGCATCGTCTGTGTGGTGAGTCCTGCATCGTCTGTGTGGTGAGTCCTGCATCGTCTGTGTGGTGAGTCCTGCATCGTCTGTGTGGTGAGTCCTGCATCGTCTGTGTGGTGAGTCCTTTATCGTCTGTGTGGTGAGTCCTGCATCGTCTGTGTGGTGAGTCCTGCATCGTCTGTGTGGTGAGTCCTTTATCGACTGTGTGGTGAGTCCTGCATCGTCTGTGTGGTGAGTCCTGCATCGTCTGTGTGGTGAGTCCTGCATCGTCTGTGTGGTGAGTCCTTTATCGTCTGTGTGGTGAGTCCTGCATCGTCTGTGTGGTGAGTCCTGCATCGTCTGTGTGGTGCGTCCTGCATCGTCTGTGTGGTGCGTCCTGCATCGTCTGTGTGGTGCGTCCTGCATCGTCTGTGTGGTGCGTCCTGCATCGTCTGTGTGGTGAGTCCTGCATCGTCTGTGTGGTGCGTCCTGCATCGTCTGTGTGGTGCGTCCTGCATCGTCTGTGTGGTGAGTCCTGCATCGTCTGTGTGGTGAGTCCTGCATCGTCTGTGTGGTGAGTCCTTTATCGACTGTGTGGTGCGTCCTGCATCGTCTGTGTGGTGAGTCCTGCATCGTCTGTGTGGTGAGTCCTGCATGGTCTGTGTGGTGAGTCCTGCATCGTCTGTGTGGTGAGTCCTGCATCGTCTGTGTGGTGAGTCCTTTATCGTCTGTGTGGTGAGTCCTGCATCGTCTGTGTGGTGAGTCCTGCATCGTCTGTGTGGTGAGTCCTGCATCGTCTGTGTGGTGAGTCCTGCATCGTCTGTGTGGTGAGTCCTGCATCGTCTGTGTGGTGAGTCCTGCATCGACTGTGTGGTGAGTCCTGCATCGTCTGTGTGGTGAGTCCTGCATCGTCTGTGTGGTGAGTCCTTTATCGTCTGTGTGGTGAGTCCTGCATCGTCTGTGTGGTGAGTCCTGCATCGTCTGTGTGGTGAGTCCTGCATCGTCTGTGTGGTGAGTCCTGCATCGTCTGTGTGGTGAGTCCTGCATCGTCTGTGTGGTGAGTCCTGCATCGTCTGTGTGGTGAGTCCTGCATCGTCTGTGTGGTGAGTCCTGCATCGTCTGTGTGGTGAGTCCTGCATCGTCTGTGTGGTGAGTCCTGCATCGACTGTGTGGTGAGTCCTGCATCGTCTGTGTGGTGAGTCCTGCATCGTCTGTGTGGTGAGTCCTTTATCGTCTGTGTGGTGAGTCCTGCATCGTCTGTGTGGTGAGTCCTGCATCGTCTGTGTGGTGAGTCCTGCATCGTCTGTGTGGTGAGTCCTGCATCGTCTGTGTGGTGAGTCCTGCATCGTCTGTGTGGTGAGTCCTGCATCGTCTGTGTGGTGAGTCCTGCATCGTCTGTGTGGTGAGTCCTGCATCGTCTGTGTGGTGAGTCCTGCATCGTCTGTGTGGTGCGTCCTGCATCGTCTGTGTGGTGAGTCCTGCATCGTCTGTGTGGTGCGTCCTGCATCGTCTGTGTGGTGAGTCCTGCATCGTCTGTGTGGTGAGTCCTGCATCGTCTGTGTGGTGCGTCCTGCATCGTCTGTGTGGTGAGTCCTGCATCGTCTGTGTGGTGAGTCCTGCATCGTCTGTGTGGTGAGTCCTGCATCGTCTGTGTGGTGAGTCCTGCATCGTCTGTGTGGTGAGTCCTGCATCGTCTGTGTGGTGAGTCCTGCATCGTCTGTGTGGTGAGTCCTGCATCGTCTGTGTGGTGCGTCCTGCATCGTCTGTGTGGTGAGTCCTGCATCGTCTGTGTGGTGAGTCCTGCATCGTCTGTGTGGTGAGTCCTGCATCGTCTGTGTGGTGAGTCCTTTATCGACTGTGTGGTGCGTCCTGCATCGTCTGTGTGGTGCGTCCTGCATCGTCTGTGTGGTGCGTCCTGCATCGTCTGTGTGGTGAGTCCTGCATCGTCTGTGTGGTGAGTCCTGCATCGTCTGTGTGGTGAGTCCTGCATCGTCTGTGTGGTGAGTCCTGCATCGTCTGTGTGGTGAGTCCTGCATCGTCTGTGTGGTGAGTCCTGCATCGTCTGTGTGGTGAGTCCTGCATCGTCTGTGTGGTGAGTCCTGCATCGTCTGTGTGGTGAGTCCTGCATCGTCTGTGTGGTGAGTCCTTTATCGACTGTGTGGTGCGTCCTGCATCGTCTGTGTGGTGAGTCCTGCATCGTCTGTGTGGTGAGTCCTGCATCGTCTGTGTGGTGAGTCCTTTATCGTCTGTGTGGTGAGTCCTGCATCGTCTGTGTGGTGAGTCCTGCATCGTCTGTGTGGTGAGTCCTTTATCGACTGTGTGGTGCGTCCTGCATCGTCTGTGTGGTGAGTCCTGCATCGTCTGTGTGGTGAGTCCTGCATCGTCTGTGTGGTGAGTCCTTTATCGACTGTGTGGTGCGTCCTGCATCGTCTGTGTGGTGAGTCCTGCATCGTCTGTGTGGTGAGTCCTGCATCGTCTGTGTGGTGAGTCCTGCATCGTCTGTGTGGTGAGTCCTGCATCGTCTGTGTGGTGAGTCCTGCATCGTCTGTGTGGTGAGTCCTTTATCGACTGTGTGGTGCGTCCTGCATCGTCTGTGTGGTGAGTCCTGCATCGTCTGTGTGGTGAGTCCTGCATCGTCTGTGTGGTGAGTCCTTTATCGTCTGTGTGGTGAGTCCTGCATCGTCTGTGTGGTGAGTCCTGCATCGTCTGTGTGGTGAGTCCTTTATCGTCTGTGTGGTGAGTCCTGCATCGTCTGTGTGGTGAGTCCTGCATCGTCTGTGTGGTGAGTCCTGCATCGTCTGTGTGGTGAGTCCTTTATCGTCTGTGTGGTGAGTCCTGCATCGTCTGTGTGGTGAGTCCTGCATCGTCTGTGTGGTGAGTCCTGCATCGTCTGTGTGGTGAGTCCTGCATCGTCTGTGTGGTGAGTCCTGCATCGTCTGTGTGGTGAGTCCTGCATCGTCTGTGTGGTGAGTCCTGCATCGTCTGTGTGGTGAGTCCTGCATCGTCTGTGTGGTGAGTCCTGCATCGTCTGTGTGGTGAGTCCTGCATCGTCTGTGTGGTGAGTCCTGCATCGTCTGTGTGGTGAGTCCTGCATCGTCTGTGTGGTGAGTCCTGCATCGTCTGTGTGGTGAGTCCTGCATCGTCTGTGTGGTGAGTCCTGCATCGTCTGTGTGGTGAGTCCTGCATCGTCTGTGTGGTGAGTCCTGCATCGTCTGTGTGGTGAGTCCTGCATCGTCTGTGTGGTGAGTCCTGCATCGTCTGTGTGGTGAGTCCTGCATCGTCTGTGTGGTGAGTCCTGCATCGTCTGTGTGGTGAGTCCTGCATCGTCTGTGTGGTGAGTCCTGCATCGTCTGTGTGGTGAGTCCTTTATCGTCTGTGTGGTGAGTCCTGCATCGTCTGTGTGGTGAGTCCTTTATCGTCTGTGTGGTGAGTCCTGCATCGTCTGTGTGGTGAGTCCTGCATCGTCTGTGTGGTGAGTCCTGCATCGTCTGTGTGGTGAGTCCTGCATCGTCTGTGTGGTGAGTCCTGCATCGTCTGTGTGGTGAGTCCTTTATCGTCTGTGTGGTGAGTCCTGCATCGTCTGTGTGGTGCGTCCTGCATCGTCTGTGCGGTGAGTCCTGCATCGTCTGTGTGGTGCGTCCTGCATCGTCTGTGCGGTGAGTCCTGCATCGTCTGTGCGGTGCGTCCTGCATCGTCTGTGCGGTGAGTCCTGCATCGTCTGTGTGGTGAGTCCCGCATCACACGTGTGTGGTGAGGCCAAGCTGTGTGGACGCAACATCCTCCTGTAAAGTTTCAAATATTTAGTTGCTCTAGTAGAAATTAAATTGTGTTCCTCCTTGCTCGTGGTACTTCTTCATTTTTTTCAAGGTTTTAGGGCAATAATTTCCGTCTATTTCTATCATTAGAATCAATCGATGGAAACTCATTGTTTCCAGTATTATTTACAAAATTGTTCTTTCTTTCACAATTTTCATAGACAGGTGTCATTTACGGAGGCTGCAGGGGTCAGTCTGTGGCCGTGTCTGCTGTTAGGCGTCGACGCCTCAGCGTTTCTTGTACACACCAAATACACCGAGATTCGAGATCCGTTGGTTACAAACTATCGGTGTTCTTAATTGTTGTTCTTTGTTTCCATTCATATTGAGTAAGTAGCATATGATATATGAATTGTCAGTAATCTCTCTGTGGATGAAATTTTCAACGAGATGATCCACATTTTGATTGCTTCTCTCAAAAACGACACTAGCCAGCCATGTACACCAAGTATCGTTTGCCCAGCAATTAGTTAAAGATCTTTGTATTAAGAAATTTTTAACCACTATTGTATTGTAATGCATCCAATTTAAGTATAGGCTTTTTATTTGAAATGAACGGGACATTTACATTAAGAAAATGTCAGCAACAAATTTTTTGAAAAAAACGCGATCAGAGGGACAAAACGCACATACGCGCTAACAGGACCTCTATACGAAGAAACTTATAACAAGCAGAAAATTTTCAAAACCAGCGTGTTGTGAGACATTTCATGTATGAAATTTATTGAAAATAAATTTTTTTTTGGTGTGCAGGAAGCACTCGTCCGGCGACCTGCAGAGCAGACTGAAGACCCGCAAGATCCTCGGCGTCGGAGAGACGGACAACGGTGATATCCACCGCAGCAAGGTGGGGTGTGGGGTGACTGGGGGTGTGTGGGGCGACTGGGAGCTGTAGGGAGACTTGGGGGGGAATTGTGGGAAGTGGGGTGAATTGTGGGAAGCGGGATGACTTGGGAGGTGCGGGGTGACTTGGGGTTGTGGGGTGACTTGAGTGAAACTGATATTTTAATGAAATTCGGATAATTTGAGGGAAACCAAGATTCGAAGGCTGGAGAGTGAATTCCATATTTCAGGATTTTCTTGATGAACACTACAAAATATTAATAACTTGCTTCAAGTGAGTTCAGGATTTGTAATGAGATGCCAGGTTCGTACGCCCGCAAAAGACCAGAAGAGTAAGAAGGGTGGAGGGAATGCATGAGGCCACCACCACCGACATCAGAACTCAGCACTTAGCAAATGAAGTCATGTCTTGAGTGTGTGTGCCAGTCCTCTTGGGAGTGCAGGGCTACGCTCTGCCCTCTCAGAGTAAATTGCTAACTCCAAGGAGTAGTTTTACCCTCTGCCTTCGAAAAGCATTAGCCAATTTCGAAGAGTAGTTCACTCGCCGCCATTGTCGAAGTGGGCTCCGTAATTTAAGTGGAAGCTTTACCGTTTAACGCCATCATTTTTGTACTCATATTGCCGTCATCACAACCACCGTCACTAGACTGGCGCTGCCATCAGGTTGCCTCCGATACCAAAATGAGAGAGAAAAAGCCACTCGGTAGGGAACTCAAAAGAATGCATTAGGGAACAAATTTATCTATAAATACAATATATTAATGCTACTTTCAGAAGAAGATCGTAAAGTCGTCTGGGGCGGTAAAGAACTAAGCGTGCCGCTGAGCTTTCCACTTTAAAATAAAGGTAGAGAAATCATTGAAATGGTAGCCTTTGTTCCGGGTACGTAAATGAGCCAATTACCAAGTAATATAATTATGTACCAATACGTTATGAACGTGGTAATTAAGCGTGGCGCAGCTTGAGGGATGAGGCTGTCAGAGTTCTGTTAGCATGAAATGCATTGGGTCTGTTTATGAGGCAAGCAATTCCAATTTACCTGGCTTGCGGTGTGGGTTATTTCTTCACTTGATGTGCGATGTACGAATGTGTTCATGTCATGTGAGCATGTGTAGATATTTGCCTTCTGTAAATCTAGGTATTTGTTCACAGTGAAAAGCTCATATTTAATAATTACGCAATGCATGCTTAGGGTCTTTCTCAGAGAGGTATTGAATTTGAACTTTTTTGAAAACTCAGCCAGTGAATCTTCCGGAAAGGTTATTTGGCTCTGCAGTGCTTCAGTGCCGTGACCTTAGAATTTCTCAGCTGTGAATACAGACGTGAGCCCAAATACAAGACGTGAGCCTGAATACAAGACGTGAGCCCGAATACAAGACGTGAGCCCGAATACAAGACGTGAGCCCGAATACAAGACGTGAGCCTGAATACAAGACGTGAGCCCGAATACAAGACGTGAGCCCGAATACAAGACGTGAGCCTGAATACAAGACGTGAGCCCGAATACAAGACGTGAGCCTGAATACAAGACGTGAGCCTGAATACAAGACGTGAGCCCGAATACAAGACGTGAGCCCGAATACAAGACGTGAGCCTGAATACAAGACGTGAGCCTTAATACAAGACGTGAGCCTGAATACAAGACGTGAGCCTGAATACAAGACGTGAGCCCGAATACAAGACGTGAGCCCCAATACAAGACGTGAGCCCCAATACAAGACGTGAGCCCGAATACAAGACGTGAGCCTGAATACAAGACGTGAGCCCGAATACAAGACGTGAGCTAGAATATAAGATGAGCTCGAACCCATGCGCTCTTAGCGCCCACAACTTGAAAAGATGAGCATCACTAACGCCCCCTGAGCATCACATCAGATGAACATCAATTTAAACAATTTAAACGAACAATTTATTTACCACAGGTGATACAGATGTAGAATGTTGCTTAAGTCTAGTACAATGGTCAAACTAGAGTATAGCTACCTGTGGGCTCGAACAAGTTCAGCGACTTCTAGGGCATCCAACCATCACGTTATTCTAAGGTGTACAATAATGTTAAACCTAATTCACTTAACCTAGTTTCGCATTAGACTGATCAAAGAGATAATTACCTCGATATTTGATGCTGTATTTCACAATATAGGTCAAATCGGCTATATTTAACAATATATTCGATTAAACGATTCAAGAGCAGACTGAAGATCGGTTACGTTACCCATGGCAAGTTACATTATTAAGACCAGACATGTAGGAGGGAAGATGTGACTTGGTGATCTTACACGACTAGTATTTTGATAGGAAGTGAGACGCAAGATGTTTTTTGAATACTTGAATACCGACACCGGTTTGAAAACCGACTCCGGTCATCACTAAGGCATCACAAATGCCCCCTGAGCACCACAACATATGAGCATGTGGTGGTCTCAACAAGCTGTTCGCTGATGCCATCACACAAGCTCCGAAGCTTTAAATCGAGCAACACCAGCTACGAAGCGCCACCGCGCTCCGACCAATCAGAGCACGAGTTTGGCGCGGTGTTGCTGCGCCGAGCCTCAATAAGCTGCCTGCTTCGAGCAGCCTGGCGACACCTCAAGACACACACATACGTTTAGCGCAGCCTTAAAAACGCCGAAGCGCCAACATGCGCTGACCAATCAGAACGCTTGTTCAGAGCGTCGATGCCTCACCAGACACTATATATAGAGGTCCAGTGCGAGCTGATTTAGTCTCCTCACCGCAGAGACTCACACAAGTCTTCTCCCTGCGGCTCTTATATTCACAACAAGTCTCAGCCGCTCCGCAAGCAGTAGTCTCACTGCCTTCATCGCCGCCTCGACCGCCAGCCGCGCCGCAACGCCACGTCCTCCACCCGAGTTAGTTCCCTTCTAGCGGCTCTGATATTCCCAAGTCGGAAACGATCGGCCAGCAACAGCCTCACCGCTTCGCGCTCGACCGCCACTTACGCTGCGCCTCCCCGACAACCGTCGGTCCTCCAAGGCGTCCTTGGGTGCTGTACCACGAGTACCTGGCTGTGATATTCAATTGTGTGCCATTACTGTCGGCGATATTCACAACAGTACGGCATTTATTCCAGTTGTGTTTTTCTTATTCTGTCGGGTTCGTTCGTACCTCAGGCACTCGCTTCGGGCATTGATATTCCAAGTCTTAGATATTCTCAGTCTGCCCGGAGCGTAGAGTAGCCTGAGGGAGAACACTAAAAGCATTATTAAGACATCACCAACGCATCACTCAGGCATCACTAAAAAATCACTCGGGCATCACTAAAGCATCACTCAGGCATCACTAAAGCATCACTCAGGCATCACTAAAGCATCACCAACACATCACAAAGCACCACTGATGCCCCCGATGCCCGCAGATCTCACAAGTGCTGGGCCACAACGAGCACCTGTACGTGCGGCTCCCTAGGGGCCTGTGGGCGACGCATGTGGCGCTGGCGCTGCTGGTGACCCTCGAGTGCGCCCTCCTGCTGCTGGCGCCCTCCGCTGCTGGCGCCCTCGGCCTCGTGCCCATCGGGGCGCCCGAGTGTCCCCACACCGCCCTCAGACTTGTGGGCGCCGCCCTGAGTGGTAATGTTGGGTGCTGGGCTTAGGGGTGGTGTTGGGTGCTGGGCTTAGTGGTGGTGTTGGGCGCTGGGCTTAGTGGTGGTGTTGGGTGCTGGGATTGATGGTGGTGTTGGGTGCTGGGATTGATGGTGGTGTTGGGCGCTGGGCTTAGTGGTGGTGTTGGGCGCTGGGCTTGGTGGTGGTGTTGGGTGCTGGGCTTAGAGGTGGTGTTGGGTGCTGGGCTTGGTGTTGGTGTTGGGTGCTGGGCTTAGGGGTGGTGTTGGGTGCTGGGCTTGATGGTTGTGTTGGGTGCTGGGCTTAGGGGTGGTGTTGGGTGCTGGGCTTGATGGTTGTGTTGGGTGCTGGGCTTGGTGGTTGTGTTGGGTGCTGGGCTTGGTGGTGGTGTTGGGTGCTGGGCTTGGTGGTGGTGTTGGGTGCTGGGCTTAGGGGTGGTGTTGGGTGCTGGGCTTGGTGGTGGTGTTGGGTGCTGGGCTTAGGGGTGGTGTTGGGTGCTGGGCTTGGTGTTGGTGTTGGGTGCTGGGCTTGGTGTTGGTGTTGGGTGCTGGGCTTGGTGTTGGTGTTGGGTGCTGGGCTTAGGGGTGGTGTTGGGTGCTGGGCTTGGTGGTTGTGTTGGGTGCTGGGCTTGGTGGGGGTGTTGGGTGCTGGGCTTGGTGGTTGTGTTGGGTGCTGGGCTTGGTGGGGGTGTTGGGTGCTGGGCTTGGTGGTTGTGTTGGGTGCTGGGCTTGGTGGTTGTGTTGGGTGCTGGGCTTGGTGGGGGTGTTGGGTGCTGGGCTTGGTGGGGGTGTTGGGTGCTGGGCTTAGGGGTAAGGAGTACAGATATTAACATAATTCTGAAAATTGGTAAAATTGTGCAGGCTATACCTGCTGATCTCTAATATGTCAACATGACACTGGTAACACCAGCACATTTTCCTGCACATTCCACCCGCAGTTTACATGTGTACACATCATTTGAAATTTGTGTCCTTGTACATATCTGCATGTTAAACGATCCCAATACAGTCTCGAGCTTCACGATATTTCTGGGATTGTTTGTTGTAGAAAGTTACTGCAAATGTTTATATTTTATTTATGTATCACTGACTGTCGACCTCTCCCCGCTAATCACCCCCCCCCACTAATCACCCTACTCTGACTCTACTATTCACCTCCCTACTATTCACCTCCCACTAATCACCCCCACTAATCACCCCCACTAATCACCCCCACTAATCACCCCCACTAATCACCCCCACTAATCACCCCCCACTAATCACCCCCCACTAATCACCCCCCACTAATCACCCCCCACTAATCACCCCCCACTAACCACCCCCCACTAATCACCCCCCACTAATCACCCCCCACTAATCACCCCCCACTAATCACCCCCCACTAATCACCCCCCACTAATCACCCCCCACTAATCACCCCCCACTAATCACCCCCCACTAATCACCCCCCACTAATCACCCCCCACTAATCACCCCCCACTAATCACCCCCCACTAATCACCCCCCACTAATCACCCCCCACTAATCACCCCCCACTAATCACCCCCCACTAATCACCCCCCACTAATCACCCCCCACTAATCACCCCCCACTAATCACCCCCCACTAATCACCCCCCACTAATCACCCCCCACTAATCACCCCCCACTAATCACCCCCCACTAATCACCCCCCACTAATCACCCCCCACTAATCACCCCCCACTAATCACCCCCCACTAATCACCTCCCACTAATCACCCCCCACTAATCACCCCCCACTAATCACCCCCCACTAATCACCCCCCACTAATCACCCCCCACTAATCACCCCCACTAATCACCCCCCACTAATCACCTCCACTAATCACCCCCACTAATCACCCCCACTAATCACCTCCACTAATCACCTCCACTAATCACCTCCACTAATCACCTCCACTAATCACTTCCACTAATCACTTCCACTAATCACTTCCACTAATCACTTCCACTAATCACTTCCACTGATCACTTCCACTGATCACTTCCACTGATCACTTCCACTGATCACTTCCACTGATCACTTCCACTGATCACTTCCACTGATCACTTCCACTGATCACTTCCACTGATCACTTCCACTGATCACTTCCACTGATCACTTCCACTGATCACTTCCACTGATCACTTCCACTGATCACTTCCACTGATCACTTCCACTGATCACTTCCACTGATCACCCCCACTGATCACCCCCACTGATCACCCCCACTGATCACCCCCACTGATCACCCCCACTGATCACCCCCACTGATCACCCCCACTGATCACCCCCACTGATCACCCCACAATCACCCCACCCCTAATCACCCCACAATCACCCCAGGCCTGGCCGTGTTCGTGTGGACGGCCGTGGGCACGACAGACAAGCAGTGCGCGAGGACGGCGCTCGTTGCCACGGTGCTCTACAACGCGCTGGCTGTTGCCATCGCTGTTGCCACGTCCGTCATGCAGGTGTGCCATGTGTGCCATGCGTCGTTGTGTCACGTGATTGCATTGCCCGCCAGTTGCCATCGTTGAGACACACATCTGGAAGTGTTGCCACATGACAGGATGTTGAGACACACATCTGGAAGTGTTGCCACATGACAGGATGTTGAGACACACATCTGGAAGTGTTGCCACATGACAGGATGTTGAGACGCACATCTGGAAGTGTTGCCACATGACAGGATGTTGAGACGCACATCTGGAAGTGTTGCCACATGGCAGGTTTTTCTTAATCTGTTGTCATAAATTTTTTTTTCGATCTCTCTCCTTTTGCCTTCATTCTCTTTTTTTCACTAACGCTCTTTTTCTATCACTGCCATCTTGGTGGATGCCTAGATGAGTTCGGTACAGACTTGACAAATTTTCCTGAAGACCTGACAAGTTTTCCTGAAGATCTGACAAGTTTCGCCAGAGACCTGACAAGTTTTCTTAGAGACCTGACAAGTTTTGCCTGAGACCTGACAAGTTTTGCCAGAGACCTGACAAGTTTTCTTAGAGACCTGACAAGTTTTGCCTGAGACCTGACAAGTATTGTTGCACTCCTGACGAGGTCTGGCACCGGCCTTGTAGGTTCTTGTTTAGACCTGACAAGCCGTGGCCCAGATCTGACAAGTCCTGCAACAGACCTAACAATGCCTTCTCTAGACCTAGCAAGCATTTTTCAGACCTGACAACCCCTCGTCCTGATCTGACAAGCTCCTGTCTAGACCTGGCAATCCACAAGACGTTTTCACCCTTCACTAATTTGCATTATCAACGGAATTTCGGGAAGTTATTAGTACTAAGTTATCAAAATACATTGGAATCCTACATAAGATTAAAAATATATAATCTGAAAACCTTTGCAAAAATTTTACTGAGCGCTCCTTACACCATGCAGTGCAGTACAAAATAGAAGCATGGTGCAAAACCGATAAAGCTAAAATCACTGCACTCGTTACTCTACACTGAAAGAGCGATTAGAGCGGTAAAGAAACTAGAATATAATGCTCGCACGGATGATTCATTCAAAAGTTTATAAATACTTAATCTTCTGGATCTCTACGCACTCTCCATATGCAAGTTCATGTATAAAACCATGACCAATGATGGTGACAAAGGCCTCAAACAATTATTAATTGCACAAACTGGTCATCACGACCATTTAACGCGAAATAGAAGTAACTTCATGCTTCCTTATCATTCAAAAGCTCGGTCACAACACAATATCCTCTTCGTTGGAACTAAGACTTGAAATTCAACCCTTTAGGAGATCCGTGAAAGAAATCTTTACAAAGCTTTCAAAATGAATCGTGAATACCTTTTCCTCCCGAAATATTACGCACGTTAGATAACCAAGTCAAATTATTTCTCCTAAATGACTCATCCTGAGAGAGTAATTTGCCATGGTAATGAAAATGACCATCAGTCTGTTCTCGAGTCGTTTCTAGAATATACTGGTAGCATCTGGCCCTTATAAACTACTTTGCAAAATAAGCATCGAATCTCGAGTGAATTAATCATTGATCAGTCTAGTGCGTAACTATGTTAAGTGAATTAGGCTGAACATAATTGTACACCTTAGAATAGCGTTGGTGGTAGGATGCCCTAAAGGCCACTAAGCTTATTTGGGCCCACAGGTAGCTATACTCAAATGTGACTCTTGTAAAGGGTGGTGCAGAGGAAACGCATGTTTTTAGAACCGCTAGTACGCGGCGATGGGAGGGTGTATTGACCTTGAACGAATGTTGGCAAACGGCCCATACAATGTTGTTTCAGTCGCTATGCTATGGAGCGTTGGAGCGTACAACATCGTGTGTTCGTTGTCGAGCAGTTTTTTTAGAAACAATGATTCTGTAGTCACAGTGCAACGTCACTGGCCCCCTCGCTCACCCGACCTGTCTATATGTGACTTCTTTTTGTGGGGATATTTGAAATCACAAGTGTACATCAACAAGCCTCGCACACTCGATGACCTTAAGAATTCCATTCGTCAGGAAATTGAAGCCGTGCCGAATGAAAGGTTGGAGAGAGCCGTCCTTAATTTTCAGAAGAGGATCCAAATTTGTATACAGCAAGAAGGACGTCATCTCAAAGACATTATTTTCCTAACCTAAATATAGCCGACAGAAAGCCAAAAGAAAGAGATGACCAATAAACAAACATTCAACCTTAGTCATCCTTAGTCACTAGGAGACGAGAGAGGCAGCACAGGCCGCACCAGAACTGCCCGGATCTGTAGCAGCCCAGCACACCCTCTTCCACAGTCAGGCCAGACAGCCATAGCTGGCTTTCCCCGATCGCTTCATTGAGGACGTCAAAATTTACATCCTTATACACTGCTTCCACTAACTTCTGTCCGCAGTCATCCTTCTCGCCACGCCCACAGTTAGATTGCTGTATCGCTTGTTATAAATAAATAGGTTAAGTTGTGTTGTTGTTGCAGGGGGAGTCGTGGCGGGGGGCGGTGACCCCCATCACGGCCAGCCGGGTGCTCGTATGCGTCCTCTGCCTCGCCTACTTCAGGCAGATCGGTGAGCCTTGGTCTGGACAGCCTAAGTCTTCTTCTTATAAGGAAATGACTAAAGGAGAAGACGCCCGAAATAACATTCCCTCTCCCAAAGAAATAAACAGAACCGAGCCTCGCTACAGTGAACAACTTTCTGCTGCTATGCCTTGCTCTTCTCCTTCTCCTTCTTCTGCTCCTTCTTCTGCTCCTTCTTCTGCTGCTGCGGTGGCCACCGGTGTCCCACTCTCTGGCTGCCCCAACTCGCCTCCTTCCTTCTTCACCTTCAGGGGCGCTGCCCCGGCCGCGGCTCCTCCGCGCAGTTCCTCCTCTCTGGAGGCTGAAGCTGAAAAAAAGTTGAAATAAAGTGTCCTACCAAAGTGCGATTTGTGACGTCATGCAGAGTGAGTGTGTGTATCTGTATGTGTGCTGAGTGTGTGTGCTGTGTGGATATGTTTTGATACAGACACAGTCATGCGTGTGTACTCCCGCAGGTTTGAAACATTTTTCACATGGGATTAAATTTATGGATGAATTATTAGATTAGAAAAATTGAAATTATTACTACTATGCTCATCGTTTTTCTTATAAATAATTAAGGTTCAAGACCTGGGTATGAGATATAAGCTTTGAGGCTGTATTGATGGAGCAGCAACTAACTATGTATTTTCCATCTTTGGATTTTTACTTTAATCTTAAACTTTTCAATGCTTAGAGTTTTAACGTCGCTAATCAGCTTCATTCATCATTTGAAGGAAATATATTTTCTAATAAATTTTGTTTGAAAATGCAGATGTATATCTACTATCCAATCATTGATATCAAACAAAATCGGTGAGAGCTGTTAGCTTCAATACTCGCAAAAGACGCCATTGTTCTCGCCTCTCAAGTTTTGTGATGAGTTCGTGGTCGGCAAATTTGGAGTGTGTGAGTTACCAAACATTGACCGTCTTATGGAATGACGAATATTCAAATCCTACCGACAGCTTCATTATGACACCTTCGTCCCACATCATGTTCCTCACAACGTTAACCTCTCACGCTGTTGCCTACTGTATCCTGTGTCCCTCTGCCAGCTAGGCAAGCTTCGCTTTAGCATCGTTGTCTGTACTGCACGTATCATTTTAGCGCACATTCCTATAACCTGAGCACTATTTAGCTTTAGTTGCTGCTCAGTTTGTAGAAGCTCTCTGTTGTGTTACCATGAATAATTCAGTTTCAGTGTTTTTGTGTGAAGGAAAGAGTAGCAGCCGTTGCAGGAGTGGTAGCTAGGAGACGAATGCGGCATGCCATTGGGGCGCAGGGGTGAGGTGGTTGTGCGCTTCAGAGTGCCACCTTAGCTTTCTATAGGCATTGTTGTCAAATTTATATACTTTCAGAGCATTCTCGTATTTGCCTATAGAATTACCAGAAGCTGAGGGGTCTTTATCGCTCCATTTTGTGACAAGAGATGTAAAATTTGAAGATTTTGACCAGAAATAAGACAATCTTACTACGGGTTGACGCGTCGAACATCGACAGCGCATGAGAGCGGAGACTGTGTGTGTTGTGACGACCCTTCCTGTGTGTCGAGACTATTCAGAATTATAATTTACTGCTAAAATATCCGTATACAAATTGAGAATTTCGTATTTAACTATTGAACATTGGCGCCTGGTAGTTGAAGGGTGCTTTGTATAGTAGCTATGTGGTGGCAAGTGTGTCGTGTGTGGCGCCATGTATGGCAGCTGTGTGGCGCCATGTATGGCAGCTGTGTCACGTGAGCACTTGTCTCTACAAACAGCAATTGTTGGAACAAACATTACCCTTTACTGCTGCCTTGACGCCGTGGTAAAGTGTCGATATGATGGCACATTTGTCGTTTTATGTTTTTAAGCATTTGTGTTTGATGTACCTAATGTAAAGCGCCCTCTTGTGTTCAGTGTGTAGTCATGAGATTGTTTCTCGCCTACCAGCTTGCGTAACGTACGTGCAGCACTGACACACCTCCACACATAAGTTGCACCTTGTGTATTAATTCCATGTTCTGTTAGCTTCGTGTTGAATATTGCTTTCCACTCTTTGGGACACATTTTTAGGGGTTAGAGAGGCTTGAACTAATAAATCTGACCTAACGTAACCATTAAACCAATACGCAATGACTGCGTTCGTTAGACTAATAGATATACGAAATTCGTAGAGCGTTACTTCAGACGCTCATTCCGTTCAGTCTATTGAGACGCTAGCGATCGGCTCGAACAAGGGATGCGGGCACACGTGGTAAAACGCCCAAGATTCGATTATATGTTATTTTAGTCTCCCTAGCCGCTAAAAAAACGTTTCGAAGAAACAAAGGAGGAAGGCACGGTTAAGTATGGAAATAAGAGAATGCGGAATGTAAATAGAAGGGTAAGTTGAGAAAGAAGTTCATGAAACAAGACAAAAGCTGAAGAAGAAAGTCGTAGGGGCTGAAAAACAGATGAAACGCCCAAGAATTTGCATCACCTCTGATCGATTTTCAGGATCGCAGAGTGACTTTTCTTTACGATACAGATGAGGTAACCTGCGTAGTGCTCAACAGAAACACTCAGAATTCTTTACGCCTCCTTATTTTTTGCTTCGAGTACGGATCAATCCATGTATTTTCACCATTCCAATTTTTAAAAAAATGTTCGAATATTTGTGTGTATTTTTTTTGTAGGGTAACTCCTTCATGTATGTTAGCTGTTGCTTTATATTTCCCTACGAAATGTCCTATGTTGCGTGTCTTATGTGTGGCATTGTTTCCTGTACGTACGTTGTATCAACTTGTATTCAGTAGAATTTAACGTTTGTTCTTGTACTTCTTGTATCGAGCTCTGTTGTTTTACTGTGTACGCCAGATTTTTCTTGACAAATTTACGAATGTAATTTGGTGTCTTGGAGAGCTGTTGCTTGTTGCTTTAGGGGCATCTGGTGGTGTGGCAGTGATGTGATGTGGCATGCAGTGATGTGATGTGGCATGCAGTGATGTGATGTGCGAGTGATGTGTTGTATCATGTGACGAGGCATGATGTGATGTGACATGCAGTGATGTCATATGACGGGAGAACGCAACATCCGTCGTGAGGCGCATGTGAGGGGCGCACAAGAAGCGGCTGCGCTGCCCTCAAGTCCCGGTGTCCACACGCGTTCCGTCGGCCAATTCTGCTCTGGCAGAGACGTTTCTGCTTAAGGTGGGAGAAAAATGTTGCTGTTCAGTAGGAAAGTGGTCTGCCGCCAGCTGCGGTGGGCACCGGAGGCGCTGTGGTGGGCATTGGAGGCGCTGTGGTGGGCACTGGAGGCGCTGTGGTGGGCACTGGAGGCGCTGTGGTGGGCACTGTAGGCGCTGTGGTGGGCACTGGAGGCGCTGTGGTGGGCACTGGAGGCGCTGTGGTGGGCACTGGAGGCGCTGTGGTGGGCACTGGAGGCGCTGCGGTGGGCACTGGAGGCGCTGCGGTGGGCACTGGAGGCGCTGCGGTGGGCACTGGAGGCGCTGCGGTGGGCACTGGAGGCGCTGCGGTGGGCACCGGAGGCGCTGTGGTGGGCACCGGAGGCGCTGTGGTGGGCACCGGAGGCGCTGTGGTGGGCACTGGAGGCGCTGTGGTAGGCACTGGAGGCGCTGGGGTAGGCACTGGAGGCGCTGCGGTGGGCACTGGAGGCGCTGCGGTGGGCACTGGAGGCGCTGCGGTGGGCACTGCGGTGGGCACTGCGGTGGGCACTGCGGTGAGCACCGCTGCTGCAGAGGACGCAACAAGAGCCAGTGGGAGTTGCCTCAGACTTGGGGGCTGCGCTTGCACCCTCTCACGTCGTCGCTGTGACTGGCAACGAAAGTTCTTCTGTCGACTCGACTGAATGACGCGCTGCTTTTTCAGATATCTTCACTCCTGCGCTTTCTTCTCGTCGAGTTTAAGTAGCTAATATCATGCAATCAAAAAAAATGCTCGGTGCTTGAACTGTGGGGGTAGGTGCTTCGTTGCATCTGCATGGTGAGTGTGAGGCAGCTATAATGCATGGTAACTGTGCGTGTGTGCGTAACTGTGTACTTGTATCATGGTATTTTGTGTCATCGTGGTGCTCACACTGAAGTAAGGGAGTTGGTGATACGGAGAATGTGCTTCTGTTTTCCTAATGTTATAAATACGCGGGTGCCAGGTTAAGTCTCTCCTGGTTATGTCTCTCCTTTTTATCCTCAGCAGCTTCCTATTTTCTCGCTAAATAAGTGTAAGGTTTAGCGATGGTCATGTCCTGGCATATGTCATGTCATGTCTCAAGTCATTCGTTATGAGCGTGTCTCTGTAGACCACCAGAGCATGTTGGTGTGATGGACTGGTCTCATGAAAGACTCCTTCACGCACAAGTTTGAGGGGCTGATGAACCCGTCGTATCACTGAAAGAAATAAAAGCCCTATTTTGAAACACCTAGGTGCATCAGACGTTTGTCCCAAAACCGAGTCCCGCAGATGCATCATCAAAGAGACACTCAAGATTAGAATGCATGCCAGTGTCCCCAGACCCGATTTAGAGATGCTCCAGTGTCTCGTTAAAAATGCTTCAGTGTCTCATCGATGAGACACTTGGGCTTCAGTCGAATGCATTTATAACTGGTGTCTCACAGAAAACTCTACGGAGATTAGGCGTAGCATTGCACTGCCTTGCATGGTTGACGCTCCCATTGCCTGCAGTTACACTGATAATTAGAAACGTTCTCGAATGTTCTGGAGAGCAGCGGCTGATGCTGCTGGGGACACCAGATGTAGGTAAACCAGCTGCAGAATAGCGGCGGAAGCTGATCTGGTATCTAGGTGCAATATCTGCTATTACTACCTGCGCCATTTCGTTCCATTCGGCTAAGTGCGGTAGCGGTCTGACATTAGCTTCTGCTTAAGTCTCTCAGGGTTAAACTTCAAGTAGAAGTCAGAACCTTAATGTCAGAAATTAAATTGATTCGTCTTACATTTACTGAATACTTGAATGACTAGAGTCAAAGTTGAGGGGGTGATGACTAAGCCACTACATTTTTATTGCCAATAGAACATAGGCAGCACTTTGCGACACTTAGCGCTCATCAAAGGGCCGCACTTCCGATGAGACATCTGCTCTCTCTTTGAGATGTTCTGGCTACCTATGAGGCTCCTGAACAGTTATGAGACACTTAGAGAGGCAAAAATTTCTTTCAGTGTACAGACCCGTGAGTAGGTGATGTGTAGCGGTCACATGTTTGCTGTGTTAGTGATATGAGCTGCTAGCTGTGTCCTGTATGGCGCTGTGTCAGTGATGTGTCTGTTTTTTTGGTGTGTCACGCCGCCCTGTGTGGCGCTGTGTCAGTGGTGTGTCTGTTTGTTTTGGTGTGTCACGCTGCCCTGTGTGGCGCTGTGTCAGTGGTGTGTCTGTTTGTTTTGGTGTGTCACGCTGCCCTGTGTGGCGCTGTGTCAGTGGTGCGTCTGTTTGTTTTGGTGTGTCACGCTGCTCTGTGTGGCGTGTCTGTTTGTTTTGGTGTGTCACGCTACCCTGTGTGGCGCCGTGTCAGTGGTGTGTCTGTTTGTTTTGGTGTGTCACGCTACCCTGTGTGGCGCTGTGTCAGTGGTGTGTCTGTTTGTTTTGGTGTGTCACGCTGCCCTGTGTGGCGCTGTGTCAGTGGTGCGTCTGTTTGTTTTGGTGTGTCACGCTGCTCTGTGTGGCGTGTCTGTTTGTTTTGGTGTGTCACGCTACCCTGTGTGGCGCCGTGTCAGTGGTGTGTCTGTTTGTTTTGGTGTGTCACGCTACCCTGTGTGGCGCCGTGTCAGTGATGTGTCTGTTTGTTTTGGTGTGTCACGCTGCCCTGTGTGGCGCCGTGTCAGTGGTGTGTCTGTTTGTTTTGGTGTGTCACGCTGCCCTGTGTGGCGCCGTGTCAGTGGTGTGTCTGTTTGTTTTGGTGTGTCACGCTGCCCTGTGTGGCGCCGTGTCAGTGATGTGTCTGTTTGTTTTGGTGTGTCACGCTGCCCTGTGTGGCGCTGTGTCAGTGGTGTGTCTGTTTGTTTTGGTGTGTCACGCTGCCCGGTGTGGCGCTGCGTCAGTGATGTGTCTGTTTGTTTTGGTGTGTCACGCTACCCTGTGTGGCGCCGTGTCAGTGATGTGTCTGTTTGTTTCAGTCGGCTACCAGCCCATTCGAGGCTACAGAAACGCGTTCGCATCACGCCCTGCCGGCCGCTCCTGCGCCAAAGAACAATAAGGCTTCTGCAACTTAGTTCTTTGGCCGCCGCACGTACGAACGTACGTACGGGGCTGCGTCGATGATGGCGAGGAACGTTTTCGTTATTTTCACGGCGACACCTTGTGTGGTGTCTAAAAATATTCAGTTGCGTCACTGATGGCGAGGAATATATATCTTTTTTTAGGCAACACCCTGTTTAGTGTCCAACAATATCCAGTGACGGTTATCTGTTCATGGCATCCACACCCGCGGTGATAGGAAGGAAAATTGTAATTTCTTACAACAGTCTTGCAATTGTCTCATCTTCTGAGTAGCTGCTCTACGTCTAAATTTATGGGGCTGACATGCTCGAAACATACATCGTTGGTGCCAGTCTCGTTGTCATTGTCAAGTTAATCCTTCCTGCACAAATCGAAACAGAAGTGATTCGTGCATTTTGTGTGCAAGTGGATGCGACGCTTCTTGATGATTTGGGTGCACCTTCATGTTTCTCTCACATGTGCCATGTGTATCTCATGTGTGTCATGTGTATCTCATGTGTGTCATGTGTATCTCATGAGTGCCATGTATCTCTCAAATATGCCATCTGTCTCTCAGGTGTATGACGTGTTACTCATACTGTGTGTGATGTTTTCTCATGTGTTTCACGTGTCTCACAAGTGTGACGTAGTAAACGTAGGTTGAGACGTCGTGGTGTTTGACATCGCATGAGGAGATGTTGAGATGTTGCTAGCGCGCTCCCCGATGTTGGGAGACGCAACATCGCGCATGTTTTTGGAGCGCCCTCAGTGTTGCGACCTGAATGTCCCTTCTTTACAAGCGGGTATGTTTGGTTCATGTTTGGTGTATGTGTAGTTCACTCGTGTATGTGCCAACGCTTTGGAGAGGACATATTTTGTCTTTGGTAGATGAAACTGTAGAACTTTGTAAGGTGTGCTCTTCTAGGAGGCCCTATTTTCTGGCCGAATGTCGCATTTATGTAATTGTGTGTGTGTGTGTTGACGGACTCGTACACGACGAGGCGAATGGAAAACGACTTAGTCCTCGTCACACGGAGGCCAAATGGTAACGTTTCGTCATAGTCGTCTAGTCACCAGTACCATTCGGTCTGTTCAGCGCCACGAAACCGCCAGATTTCAGCCTTAATTCGGGACCTGGACTAAGGCTGAACTAAGGCTGAACTAAGGCTGAACTAAGGCTGAACTAAGGCTGAACTAAGGCTGAACTAAGGCTGAACTAAGGCTGAACTAAGGCTGAACTAAGGCTGAACTAAGGCTGAACTAAGGCTGAACTAAGGCTGAACTAAGGCTGAACTAAGGCTGAACTAAGGCTGAACTAAGGCTGAACTAACACTGAACTAAGGTAGAACTAAGGCAGAACTAAGGCAGAACTAAGGCAGAACTAAGGCAGAAATCTGGCAGTTTCACAGCGCATGACAGACCAAGTGGCACCGCTCACTGTAGACTATCGTGACGGAACGTTACCGTTTGGTCTCCGTGTGATGGCAGACTTAAACGAGACCAGCATCGATTGACTGACTGACTTGCATTTGACCGCTGCACCTGTGGGAAAGTGAAATTAGTATTTGGATACAAATATTTTATTTTTTGCCATTTAGGTAAAATAGTAAATTATGACACTAAAAGTACGAAAGCAGTACCACTGACTGGTTTGTGATCGCTGCACCTGTGCTGAAGGGAAATAAGTATTTGGATACGAAGAAACTTTTTATTCTATGCCATTTATTTAAATAGTAACCTATGAAACTAATATCAAACCAGCACCACATACATATTTCATTAACCCACCAGAAAGACACCAACACACACAGCACACCAGACAGACACCAACACACACAGCACACCAGACAGACACCAACACACACAGCACACCAGACAGACACCAACACACACAGCACACCAGACAGACACCAACACACAGCACACCAGACAGACACCAACACACACACAGCACACCAGACAGACACCAACACACACACAGCACACCTGACAGACACCAACACACACACAGCACACCAGAAAGACTCCAACACACACAGCACACCAGACAGACACCAACACACACAGCACACCAGACAGACACCAACACACACACAGCACACCTGACAGACACCAACACACACACAACACACCAGACAGACACCAACACGCACACAGCACACCAGACAGACACCAACACGCACACAGCACACCAGACAGACACCAACACGCACACAGCACACCAGACAGACACCAACACACACACAACACACCAGACAGACACCAACACACACACAGCACACCAGACAGACACCAACACACACACAGCATACCAGACTGACATCAACACACACAACACACCAGACAGACACCAACACACACACAACACACCAGACAGACACCAACACACACACAACACACCAGACAGACACCAACACACACACAACACACCAGACAGACACCAACACACACACAGCACACCAGACAGACACCAACACACACACAGCACACCAGACAAACACCAACACGCATACAACACCATATACACACACACGCCACACACACACATACATACCAGTCGGTGTAGCAGGCCCATAACACGCTAGAAATATCGTCTCGGTGACTTACAAAGCTAATCACAAAGCCTCGCTCTTTCGCTGCGAGAAAAGATGTGCATTGCCTGAGTATTGCCACGCGAGCAGCGGCGGCTCGTAGGGCCCTGAGCCTCAACACCTGCGCTGCGGCGGGTTGTGTTCAAGTTCAATATTCAACCCAAATTAAAGTCGAAGGTTGTTCAAAGTTTCATGAGCACCAAACATTAACTGGGTATATCAAATACGAATTATTTTCACAAGTTTGTTTACATTTTTCAGTCGACCCATCGGCGGTCGTAACGCGGGCAACGTTTTAAATCTCCTTTGGCGCTGGGTGCCCAGCTGTACGAGGGTAGAGGGAGGGAGGGAGGGAGGGAAAGGGAAAAATGGTTTATTTTCTCACATAGTCTACGGGCGATGTGCAGACTACAGAGGTGCGAGATGTTCACTCATATATACAAATATGCGTCGCTAAATATTTGTGTATATGTATGTGTATGTCATGCTGCTAGAGCTGCAGTGAGAACCGTGCGGTGGAGCAGAGCTTGTACTCTTACTCACGGCTCAAGCTCAATAGTGATGTATAATTGCACTGTTTAATCACTAACAAAGATGGTGATGCCAATAGAGAGGCGGGGAGCAGTTCACGGGAGGACCGTGTTGGCTGGAAGGCAATGGCAGACTCTGCGCAACATTTAACTCAATTTAAACAATTTAAGCAATTTATTTAAACTTGACTGAGCCAACCCTGAGTATTGAGTGCCAGGACTGGTTAGACTGCCGTTTTGGAGTGAGTGATTTATTGTTGATTTTATCAACACCTCTCATTATTATTATTATTATTATCATTTTTATCAGCATTATCATTATTATAATTTTTATCATCATTATCATTATTATCATTGTCATTGTTATTGTTATTTATGGAGTGCGTCAGTCCCGCTGCAGTGAGTTGTGTGGCAGTCACACCTGTGCTTCAATCTTGAAGTGCGACCTGGTCCGCAGCGACCTCACACTGTGCTGCGGTAGTCCACTTTATTTCATTAAGGGGGTTAACCCAGGCCTCCGCCAGGCCCCTGTCGGTCCGATGAGCATTTTTTATGTTTTTGTTGAAAAAGGACCCTTAGGTGGTGGACTATTCGGTCCTAAAATTTTATGGCACTACGGACGCTGGATCCCCCCCCAGGGAGGGATCAAAAATCCTAAATTTTCGACCCCATTTCGACCCCATGGGCAAAAAAACAAAACGGGAAATGGAAAATTTAAAGCTGTAACTTTGTTCACAATGCTTCAAGGATTCTAAAACTGTCTTTGGTTTTGTCCTAGCATAATAACTCAATGACTTCCTTCTATTCTTTCGAAATATCTATAAAATGTACCAAAAAAATAATTTTTCATATTTCTCAAAAAAGTAAGGCCTAAATCGAAAAAGTTACATGTGTAAAAAAAGTTTACTTTCAACAAATACATCTACAGGCCAAATTTCAAACGAATCGAATGAAAAAAGTTAAAATCTTGGGTTGACCCCCTTAAGTCGTCCAATTTTTCCTTGTGGTGTGACTCACCTACGAAATATTTGTGGTGATAAGGGTGCTGATGTTTGCTTATCGTAATGCCAGTCTTGTTTACTTCTTATTGCCTTCAAGATAGCAAACATGTGTTCTTTCTCCTACCATAATTTATTTTTTTCTTGATCTCTTCTTGTTATTACTGTGTCCTTACGAGACTATTATGAACAGCGTTTAATTTGACCAAGTAGTCTTCAGAGCTCTCTACAGTACGTCCCACATAAACACGAACCGAGTATTTATTTACTGTATCAGTAATACCAACATAAGAATACCCTTATCAGTAATACCATCATAAGAATACCCGTATCAGTAATACCATCATAAGAATACTCGTATCAGTAATACCATCATATGAATACCCGTTTCAGTAATACCTTCATGAGAATACCCGTATCAGTAATACCTTCATAATTTTGCAAGAAATTAAATGCACAAGGTATTTAAATGATGGTATTACTGATACGGGAAAAATAAATCCTCGGTTCGGGTTTTGTGGGACGCGCTGTACAGCCAAGTGCTGTCAAGAATTAAGATCAAATTTGTGACCTGTTTGTGCCTCGTTGTCTGCATTTGGCGAGGCGTGCGGTGTGGGCAGTAATTGTATGGAGACGGTGTTGTTGCGTGTAATATTTTCACTCAACTTTCTCATTGAGTTCATTATTTTCTGTTCATTAAATTGTAGTATCACATGAATACACTTGTGTAATCAAACTGTAGCTGCAATGTCATTTATTCATCTTTTAGCACTGAAGTAACTAGAAAATGCTGTCATTGCGGTAAGGGTAAGCTAGAGTGAGGGTAAGCTAGAGTGAGGGTAAGCTAGAGTGAGGGTAAGCTAGAGTGAGGGTAAGCTAGAGTGAGGGCAAACCAGAGTGAGGGCAAACCAGAGTGAGGGCAAACCAGAGTGAGGGCAAACCAGAGTGAGGGCAAACCAGAGTGAGGGTAAACCAGAGTGAGGGTAAACCAGAGTGAGGGTAAACCAGAGTGAGGGTAAACCAGAGTGAGGGTAAACCAGAGTTAGGGTAAACCAGAGTTAGGGTAAACCAGAGTTAGGGTAAACCAGAGTGAGGGTAAACCAGAGTGAGGGTAAACCAGAGTGAGGGTAAACCAGAGTGAGGGTACATCAGATATCATAACCAGTGATATTGCGTCATGGGCAATGATATTGCGTCATGGGCAGTGATATTGCGTCATGGGCAGTGATATTGCGTCATGGGCAGTGATATTGCGTCATAAGCAGTGATATTGCGTCATAAGCAGTGATATTGCGTCATGGGCAGTGATATTGCGTCATAAGCAGTGATATTGCGTCATGGGCAGTGATATTGCGTCATAACCAGTGATATTGCGTCATGGGCAGTGATATTGCGTCATAACCAGTGATATTGCGTCATAACCAGTGATATTGCGTCATGGGCAGTGATATTGCGTCATAAGCAGTGATATTGCGTCAGGACCAGCAACATTGCGTCAGGACCAGCAACATTGCGTCAGGACCAGCTGTTGCGATGAGTTCCTGGTGCTGCCATCGCCTCAGCGTCAGAAGTCTAGTTTATTCATAAGACCGTTATGATACCTTAAACTATTGAGGAGAAACCTTTGGTGTGTGTGTTTTGTACATAAATTGCGATGTACGAATTAAGAATTATTTTTGCTGCTCTGCAGGTAATGGACAGTATAATTTGCCGGTCACTTCATTGCTATTAGATACCTTATTTCAAGAATCTACTTGTGTTTTGTTGTAATTTATGGGCTATTTTAGGGTTGCAGGACATTTTTTTTGTTATTGAGGATTTCGCGTGGTATGTAAATGCAAGACATCTTCACCGCGTTGCAGCAAAGCACGACGGTCGAACTTCGTAAAGTGAGCTGGTTGGAGAGCGAAAATTGCCTCGCGCTGGAGCTTGTGTGCCTCATATAGAGTGTGGGGCACTTCAGGGGGTGCTTCTTCATGTAGCTGTGGACTGGACTGTGGACTGGTGCTGGACTGGTGCTGGACTGTGGACTGGTGCTGGACTGTGGACTGGTGCTGGACTGTGGACTGGTGCTGGACTGTGGACTGGTGCTGGACTGTGGACTGGTGCTGGACTGTGGACTGGTGCTGGACTGTGGACTGGTGCTGGACTGTGGACTGGTGCTGGACTGTGGACTGGTGCTGGACTGTGGACTGGTGCTGGACGGTGGACTGGTGCTGGACTGTGGAATGGTGCTGGACTGTGGAATGGTGCTGGACTATGGACTGGTGCTGGACTGTGGACTGGTGCTGGACGGTGGACTGGTGCTGGACTGAAGCCAGTCACGCCACACTTTACAAGCGCACATCAGAACTTCACTGTGCCCACAAGTGGGTGTGTGGGGATGTAGGATGTCTTGAAGACATGCTGGCCAACATTAGGTGTTCGTGTGCTCATACTCAATGATATATGTCTCATTCTATACAATTACTGTTGCAGTGTTCACGAGATCATACTGAGGACACCTCAGGCTCTCAGTGTATGTATCAGCTGAGGAAGATACTGTGGCGGTAGGAAACAAAAATCACAGTATACTAAGGCGTCAGTGTTTGCTGTGACTTTAAATCTCTAGTTCTCTTGTGTGTTAAATATTGGATGTGATTTATGAGAATATTTTCCTAATAATCTTGCTAAATAATGTTAGATTTTAGTGAATGTTGAGTATAAATAAAGTATAGATGTGTAGAAGCTCGCTCTGATGCATATATTAAAATGTTAATCTATGTGGAAAAGTGTTTCATTTTCTATACGCCTTTCGACCAGCGCTGAAGATGGCGCCCGCCGCCGTATTGTGCGGCTGGTGCCTGGCAGCCAACTGAGAGTTTACTGCATGGCGCCCGCCGCCGTATTGTGCGGCTGGTGCCTGGCAGCCAACTGGGAGTTTACTGCATGGCGCCCGCCGCCGTATTGTGCGGCTGGTGCCTGGCAGCCAACTGGGAGTTTACTGCATGGCGCCCGCCGCTGTATTGTGCGGCTGGTGCCTGGCAGCCAACTGGGAGTTTACTGCATGGCGCCCGCCGCTGTATTGTGCGGCTGGTGCCCGCCGCCGTATTGTGCGGCTGGTGCCTGGCAGCCAACTGGGAGTTTACTGCATGGCGCCCGCCGCCGTATTGTGCGGCTGGTGCCTGGCAGCCAACTGGGAGTTTACTGCATGGCGCCCGCCGCTGTATTGTGCGGCTGGTGCCCGCCGCTGTATTGTGCGGCTGGTGCCTGGCAGCCAACTGGGAGTTTACTGCATGGCGCCCGCCGCCGTATTGTGCGGCTGGTGCCTGGCAGCCAACTGGGAGTTTACTGCATGGCGCCCGCCGCTGTATTGTGCGGCTGGTGCCCGCCGCTGTATTGTGCGGCTGGTGCCTGGCAGCCAACTGGGAGTTTACTGCATGGCGCCCGCCGCCGTATTGTGCGGCTGGTGCCTGGCAGCCAACTGGGAGTTTACTGCATGGCGCCCGCCGCTGTATTGTGCGGCTGGTGCCTGGCAGCCAACTGGGAGTTTACTGCATGGCGCCCGCCGCCGTATTGTGCGGCTGGTGCCCGCCGCCGTATTGTGCGGCTGGTGCCTGGCAGCCAACTGGGAGTTTACTGCAGATGGAAACGTAATGGACGAGATCGTTAGTTAATTTCATTAGACAAATTACAGGTGATCGAAGAATAGTGAATGATATCGTTAGTTAATTTCATTAGACAAATTACAGGTGATCGAAGAATAGTGAATGATATCGTTAGTTAATTTCATTACAGTCAAATTACAGCAGATCGAAACGCAGCAAACGAGATCTTTAAGTAATCGTAACCGAGTAGAGTAACGAGCTGTCGCAATAAAGAAGGCCAATATGGAGTGAGGGTACATTTGAGCGGAGGCAACTTTCTGCACGAGACGCATCCTTTGCCAACACGCGCACACTGCGCGCTGCAGAAGTACGCACGGCTGGTATCGTACGTCTACTTGGGGGTTAGTTAAAGAGAAATTAAAGCGGATCGAAGCGTAATGAACGAGGCTATGTCAATAGCATTGTCTGATGCTCGCAAGAGACTCGCTTTGACGGACTAAATTGCCTTTGGTGGAGCCGCTCGCAGGGCCAGTGCATACAGTCACGCCCCCAGATATACTTGCATGGCTGTCAAATGCTCATCTCTGCCGGCCATCATTCTCCGGCCGGCAAGCCTTTATTTGAATGCATTTATTGCAGATCTGTAGGTCCACAATTTTATCAACAAGCATCAGTGAGGAACAAAAAGTGGGATATTTGATGTGTGTATCAAATTTGTTCAGAATATAACCAAAATAAGAAAGAAAAAATGCATTGAGATGCTAAAAAAACATGTTTGATGCTTAGTTGCATGAGCTCCTTTCGTTATTACAGCTGCTGAGGTAATCCAGCAAGTTCTCATTGAATTCCTGCAAGCCCTGAATAAAGTCTCGGCTCTATTTTCTCCAGCAAACTCAGGTGACAGAGGTCGCTCCCAGAGGGACTATGTGAGGGCCCGAGCTAAAGGTTTGGTAGGCTTCCTTTTTGTTAGAATAGGTTTTTGTTTTGTTACGGACCATCTTTTTTTTTCGGTTCACTGCTGTCCTGTTTTCAGCACCTGCTACTTTCTTCTTGAAATTTTTCTTGTTTCATGATCTTCTTTCTTAGCTTACTGTTTCTATGCACCTTGTGCATAGATTCCGCGTTGTTTCAACTCCATACTAAATGGTGCCTTCATCCTTCCTCTCTTGGAACATCTTTGTCGTGGTAAAGGGTGGCTAAAACTAAAAGGGAGCAGGGTGTTGAATTGTGCTCTATGTTATTACTGAGAGCAGGGTGTTGAATTGTGCTCTATGTTATTACTGAGAGCAGGGTGTTGAATTGTGCTCTATGTTATTACTGAGAGCAGGGTGTTGAATTGTGCTCTATGTTATTACTGAGAGCAGGGTGTTTGCCCTATGTTATTGATAGATGTTGGATTTTGCCTCACCTTATTACTGAAAGCTTTTTCTATGAATACGTTTGTGTCATTTCTTTCTTTATTGCGTACCTATAACTTGAATTCACATTTTTATTACTTAATAAAACTTACAAACTCCCTCGGGTGGATACAAATATTGTATCTATGAAGATTAGAGCTCCCAGGGGGAAAATGTGTGGTCCTGAGGAAAAAATTAGGTAGGCCTTCTTTTTGTTGAAATATAAAGTTTTCTATTTTGTTAAGGACCATTTTTTCGGTAGACTGCTGTCCTGTTTTTCAGCAGCTCTAACTTTCTTCTTCAACCGTTACCTTGTTTCATAACCTTCCTTCTTACCTTACTGGCGATTTTCTCAGTTGGGTGTAGGGGAAAAATTCTAAGCACAATACCCCACTCTACTCAGGTGTCTGAAATGGGTACCGGCCTTGACCGGGGGAAAGCGTCATGGCGTCCTGGCGTTAGTTATAAGGCATTTGAAAATCCAATGTACAAGGTGATATGTACCAGGCTTGAAATTGGAAATAAAACATCTGTAGATGCCGTTGCTTGTTTGTTTGTTTACTGTTCCTTTGCAGACGGGACCCTGCGCGGAGACACGCTTTGTGCATATATTCCGCGTTTCCTCAACTCCAAAGTAAATGGATAACTATTTATCACTTCGTCCTGTCTTTGAACGTCTTGGTTGTGGTAAGGGAGGCTAAAACTAACTTATAACCAATCAATCGACCTACAAATTCCACGATTGCCTTTCCATGCTACGCTCGACAACTGACGCTGCGCTGTACCTCTGTGTGTTCACCTGCTAACGGGCTTTGTGTTGAAGACCTTTCAAAACAAATGGTTTTTGTATCATTTTATATTAAATTAAATGTTTTTGTTTTTCTCACGAAGAATAATTAAAAGCTCGTTAGCGCACACAATGTCACGCTAAACAATTCGTCATCCGTGGGCCAGTATGAATCAAGATGAAAATGGAAGAAAAAACTGATAGATGCTAAATACAGGAGAGCAATGAACTGGAAAAAGATGTTTGGTAAGAAAACCAAGACCTACATATTATATTTCAACGACAGGAGCTTCCCACGCCTCTAGCTCGGGGCCTCACATGCTCCCTGGGAGCGCTAATTCCCACTTTCACTCAGGCTACTTTTACAATTTTTTCACGTTCTTGTGAAAAATAAAATCGATAAAAATCATATATGTCCGAGTTAAAAAATGAATGAAAAAATCACAGAACCGGACGTTGTGATTTAGAAGACATTCTCTCGGGTACGGTTTCTTCATTCGAAATGCTGCACAGCTCTGCATGAGACTGGGACTT
This sequence comes from Morinoia aosen, assembly GCA_030386875.1. NCBI lineage: Eukaryota > Metazoa > Arthropoda > Malacostraca > Amphipoda > Talitridae > Morinoia > Morinoia aosen. Next base: position 28,804,701 of record CM059556.1, read on the forward strand.
GATTTTTAAGTGCAACTAGTGCAATGCTTGTAACCCAGAAAAAAGGAAAACGGTCTATTTCCAATACAGCTTTTACATAAAATGTATAACATTGGGTTTTAAATTATCTTAACATTGAATATTGATTGAAAATAATTTTGAGACTGCTGTTGCCCGGTTTGTTGTGGTGGAGGTATTGGAAATTGCCCTCCTGTGAACTTCATTGTTTGCTGCGGTGAGGCAGGACAGGTGGCGCTTCAGTTGTGAGGCCTGGCACGCGATGTGGTGTGCACTATTGGGGAGCTGGGGACTTTCACAGTTATTGCTGTTAATAATATTACAAAGTCTTTTTTGTGTAGATTGCGAACATAACTTTGGAAGAACTACCAAAGCGGTTACTAAATAGCCTCTGACCAAAGTTGTAAACTGGATATGTATTATTATTATTATTAGAGCTGTGCCATTGCATAACTTGCATATATGCACGCCAAGATATATACATAATGTTTATGCAATACAAAAAATTATCTTGTGCGTATGCAAAATCACATATGCAATTATGCATGTGCAATATACCAGATGTGATATGCAAAGTGCATTATGCATATGCACGATATCATTGCTGTAATGCGAATGGTGTGAATTGGTTGTTTTTGGTGTAAAACTGCAAATTTGTTCTTTAATCCAGAAATTTCGTACATTCGCATACGTACTCTCGATTGCTTAAGCAGCATCTCAAGGTTTACCCGGTGCGCTGTGTTCAGTACCTGATGCCCAGGTTTCCTTCTTGACCTGTTCTTCAGTTGGTAAATTTGATTCATAAGTGAAATACAATAGAAATGTCCGAACTGAATTTAATGAAATTTGAATTTGAAATTTGAATTTGAATTGAAATTTAAGCGAGTAGGTGTTCATCGTTTCAGAAGGGTAAGCTCTTGATTGTTTTTGTACACCTAGTGACAGTTTTCTTGTTCTGTTCTATATATAGGCCTACCTATACGAACGAAAGTGAAATTAGTTACTAGTAGTAGTTACAAGTGGCAGTTACTGGGTGTAGTCACCAGTGGTAGTCACTGGTGGTGGTCCCAGTAGTAGTTACTAGCAGTAGTTACCTGTGGCAGTTACCAGTGGTAGTCACCAGTGGTAGTCACCAGTGGTAGTCACCAGTGGTAGTCACCAGTGGTAGTCACCAGTGGTAGTCACCAGTGGTAGTCACCAGTGGTAGTCACCAGTGGTAGTCACCAGTGGTAGTCACCAGTGGTAGTCACCAGTGGCAGTCACCAGTGGCAGTTAACAGTGGTAGTCACCAGTGGTAGTCACCAGTGGTAGTCACCAGTGGTAGTCACCAGTGGTAGTCACCAGTGGTAGTCACCAGTGGTAGTCACCAGTGGTAGTCACCAGTGGCAGTCACCAGTGGCAGTCACCAGTGGCAGTCACCAGTGGCAGTCACCAGTGGCAGTCACCAGTGGCAGTCACCAGTGGCAGTCACCAGTGGCAGTCACCAGTGGCAGTCACCAGTGGCAGTCACCAGTGGCAGTCACCAGTGGCAGTCACCAGTGGCAGTCACCAGTGGCAGTCACCAGTGGTAGTCACCAGTGGCAGTCACCAGTGGTAGTCACCAGTGGCAGTTACCAGTGGCAGTTACCAGTGGCAGTCACCAGTGGCAGATACCAGTGGCAGTTACTAATGGTAGTTGCGGAGATCTAACTTCTAACTAAGCAAGCATTTCTGGAAGCATATAATGCCCAAATTAGGGCAATTCTAAATACCCCTCAGACAGTAGACATTGTCCCTCCATGAATACATTCCCTGCCGCGTCTATGTCGCACCAATAAATGACTGAAGGAAAATACTGTATTTAAAAATAACATCTTGAATAAATCTAAACATCCTGGAGGATAGAAGGAGAAACTAGAAAACTTTGCCCTTAAAATAAAGTATTTTTTCCCAGCGCTTCTGTGAGCCCAGTTCCTGCAGAGAAAAAGACGCCGGTGTCCGCCGTGCGACTGTCAGCCATTTTGGTGTCCGCCGTCCTCCATATATGTTGAGAGCTGGTATGCGGTGGTGTGTTATGTAGGTATGTGATGTGTAGGCGTGGTATGTGGGGGTGTCTAGGTATGCACTGTAGGCGTGGGAGTGTGTAGGTGTGTTGGGGTGTACAAGTGGGTAATGTGGGTATGTTGGGGTGTATAGGTGTGTAATGTAGGTATGTTGGGGTGTGTAATGTAGGTGTGTTGGGGTGTGTGGGTGTCTCATGTAGGTGTGTGGGAGGTGTAGGTGTCATACAGGTGTGTGTGTGGGGTGTAGGTGTGGTGGGGGTGTGGATCACACTACACAAGTGGGTGTGCAGGACATGCCAGACCCAGCACCACCTCCATGCTGTGAGTACAACCCGCCTTAATGTGTTTTTGTTAATTTGTGTGGACGCGAGGTAAATATTGAATTTAATGTTGTCAACTACTTTTATAATTTCATTACTAAATTTAGAGGTTAATGTGAAGAAGATGCAACTAATCGATTTTCGAAATTTTGTTGCCTGTATCATGGTAATTATATCGAAATAAGCAACTTTTCTTCTATGCATTTTTTGGGGCAAATGAGGGTCAATATTTACTTTAATGTTGTCAACGATTTTCATAATTTCGTAGCTATAGATAGGTAATATAGTCGATTTTAAGACGTTTTACATGAATGACAATGTGCCCGGAAGTGCTTAGTTTTCGAGTTATTAAAGTTTGAAGTTAAACGAACGGCACTCCTGAATGGCCTTTTTTGCGCAAAAACAGTCATTGTTTTTGCAATGGAAACGGAAGCTAACCCCCTATTACAAACGTAAAGAGGTTGGGTCGTGAGGGGTAGCCACATTTCTTCTAGTGAAAATTATAAATAATGGTTTCTAGTGACGTTTGTTTACATCGACTCCAAGATGGCTGCCGCCATCTTGGGTACCGGGTGGCGCCATGGCGGCAGCCACCTTGGAGTCGATGTAAACGGACGTTACTAGAAACGGTAAATCTGAAGGATATGTCAGTTATCGATTTTTCACTTTTTGGTGCCTGAACCTAATTAATTGAATCAAAATAAACAAGTTTTCTTCCACGCACTTTCCGTCTCAAATGAGTATTTTACGATTTATAGCGATAGGTTTAGTTTCGTATATAATGACGAATGCGCTCGAATAAACAGCTACTCATCGATTTTCGAATTTTTCTTGCTTGAATCATGGTAATAACATCGAAATTAACTACTTTTCTTCTATACACTTTTTTCGTCAAATGAGTATTTAACGAGGTATAGTGGTAGGTTCGGTTTCGTCTTTAATGACGATCGCGCTGGAAGCGAGTGCGCATTGCAGTGTTGCTGTCCGACGTGCTCCTTGAATTACTTGCCGCTTCAAACACTGGAGTTGCGGTCAGTCATTTACCGCTATAACTAATAAATTACTCATTTGAGACGGAAAGTGCATAGAAGAAAACTTGTTTATTTCGATCTAATTAACCATGATTAGGCATTGAAATTTACAAAATTAATAACTGACATATCCTTCAGATTTACCCTAGAAACCTTTATTTATAATTTTCACTAAAAGAACTGTGGCTACCCCTCACGACCCAACCTCTTTACGTTTGTACCAGGGGATTAGCTTCCGTTATTAATTAAATTACGCTAGCCGCGCGCGCTTCCATGGCGCGCACAAGCCAGCTTCAAAGTTGAATAATTCGAAAATAACGCATCACCGGGCAGAATGTCATTCATGTGAAACATTCTTAAATGTGTTCCTTTATTGATTCTTCGCAACGAAATTATGAAAATCGTTGACAACATTAAAGTAAATATTGACCCAAATGAGTATTTAACGAGTTATAGCGGTATGTTAATTTTCGTCTTGGGCGATGAATGCGATGGAATAAACATCTACTAATCGATTTTAGAATTTTTGTTGCTTGAATCATGGTAATAACATCGAAATAAACAACTTTTCTTCTGTACACTTTTTTCGTTAAATGAATATATAACGAGGTATAGCGGTAGGTATGGTTTCGTCTTTGATGACGATCGCGCTGGAAGCGAGAGTGCATTACAGTGTTGCTGTCTGACGCGCTCCTTGAATTACTTGCCGCTTCAAACACTGGAGTTGCGGTAAGTCATTTACCGCTATAACGAATAAAATACTCATTTCAGCCGGAAAGAGCATAGAAGAAAACTTGTTTGTTTCGATCTAATTAACTTTGCTTAGGCATCGAAATTTAAAAAATCGATTACTGTCATATCCTTCAGATTTACCATTTTTGAGTGCATTAAACGTTGTGTGGGTGTAGGTATAAATAGTTGATAATGGCGATATTGCTGGTTTAAAAGTGTTTATTTCGCATTCTGTTTTTCATTTAAATGAAGAAAGTGATATGGCTTTTTCGGTGTATGGCGGATACGGAACATGCGCAGTCATTTTTGCCGGTAGCCATCGGTGTTGCTATGACTAAGTATAATTATTTTATGTTTACTTAGGTTAGTTTATTTAAATAATTTAACATTACCTGAGCTAACCGCAGCTATCGTTATATCAATACCGTATTTTAACTTACATAGGTTTTTAGACATTTAGAAGTATAGGGCTTTAGATGTTGAACATTATAGGGTGTTAAATGTTTGAGAGTATAGAGCGTTCGATGTTTAAAAGTATAGGGTTGGTTTTAGATTTTTTAAAGTACAGGGTTGGTTTAAGGTTTTAAAAGTAGAGGGTTGGTTTAAGGTTTTTAGAAGTAGAGGGTTGGTTTAAGGTTTTTAGAAGTAGAGGGTTGGTTTAAGGTTTTTAGAAGTAGAGGGCTGTTTTGAGATTTTTAGAAGTAGAGGGTTGGTTTTAGATTTTTAGAAATAGAGGGTTGGCTTAAGGTTTTTAGAAGTAGAGGGTTGGTTTAAGGTTTTTAGAAGTAGAGGGTTGGTTTAAGGTTTTTAGAAGTAGAGGGTTGGTTTAAGGTTTTTAGAAGTAGAGGGCTGGTTTTAGATTTTTAGAAGTAGAGGGCTGGTTTTAGATTTTTAGAAGTAGAGGGCTGGTTTTAGATTTTTAGAAGTAGAGGGTTGGTTTTAGATTTTTAGAAGTAGAGGGTTGGTTTTAGATTTTTAGAAGTAGAGGGTTGGTTTAAGGTTTTTAGAAGTAGAGGGTTGGTTTAAGGTTTTTAGAAGTAGAGGGTTGGTTTAAGGTTTTTAGAAGTAGAGGGTTGGTTTGAGGTTTTTAGAAGTAGAGGGTTGGTTTAAGGTTTTTAGAAGTAGAGGGTTGGTTTAAGGTTTTTAAAAGTAGAGGGTTGGTTTAAGGTTTTTAAAAGTAGAGGGTTGGTTTAAGGTTTTTAAAAGTAGAGGGTTGGTTTAAGGTTTTTAAAAGTAGAGGGTTGGTTTAAGGTTTTTAAAAGTAGAGGGTTGGTTTAAGGTTTTTAAAAGTAGAGGGTTGGTTTAAGGTTTTTAAAAGTAGAGGGTTGGTTTAAGGTTTTTAAAAGTAGAGGGTTGGTTTAAGGTTTTTAAAAGTAGAGGGTTGGTTTAAGGTTTTTAAAAGTAGAGGGTTGGTTTAAGGTTTTTAAAAGTAGAGGGTTGGTTTAAGGTTTTTAAAAGTAGAGGGTTGGTTTAAGGTTTTTAAAAGCAGAGGGTTGGTTTAAGGTTTTTAAAAGCAGAGGGTTGGTTTAAGGTTTTTAAAAGCAGAGGGTTGGTTTAAGGTTTTTAAAAGTAGAGGGTTGGTTTAAGGTTTTTAAAAGTAGAGGGTTGGTTTAAGGTTTTTAAAAGTAGAGGGTTGGTTTAAGGTTTTTAAAAGTAGAGGGTTGGTTTAAGGTTTTTAAAAGTAGAGGGTTGGTTTGAGGTTTTTAAAAGTAGAGGGTTGGTTTAAGGTTTTTAAAAGTAGAGGGTTGGTTTAAGGTTTTTAAAAGTAGAGGGTTGGTTTAAGGTTTTTAAAAGTAGAGGGTTGGTTTAAGGTTTTTAAAAGTAGAGGGTTGGTTTAAGGTTTTTAAAAGTAGAGGGTTGGTTTAAGGTTTTTAAAAGTAGAGGGTTGGTTTAAGGTTCTTAAAAGTAGAGGGTTGGTTTAAGGTTCTTAAAAGTAGAGGGTTGGTTTAAGGTTCTTAAAAGTAGAGGGTTGGTTTAAGGTTCTTAAAAGTAGAGGGTTGGTTTAAGGTTCTTAAAAGTAGAGGGTTGGTTTAAGGTTTTTAAAAGTAGAGGGTTGGTTTAAGGTTTTTAAAAGTAGAGGGTTGGTTTAAGGTTTTTAAAAGTAGAGGGTTGGTTTAAGGTTTTCAAAAGTAGAGGGTTGGTTTAAGGTTTTCAAAAGTAGAGGGTTGGTTTAAGGTTTTTAAAAGTAGAGGGTTGGTTTAAGGTTTTTAAAAGTAGAGGGTTGGTTTAAGGTTTTTAAAAGTAGAGGGTTGGTTTAAAGTCTTTAAAAGTAGAGGGTTGTTTAAGGTTTTTAAAAGTAGAGGGTTGTTTAAGGTTTTTAAAAGTAGAGGGTTGTTTAAGGTTTTTGAAAGTAGAGGGTTGTTTAAGGTTTTTGAAAGTAGAGGGTTGTTTAAGGTTTTTAAAAGTAGAGGGTTGTTTAAGGTTTTTAAAAGTAGAGGGTTCTTTAAGGTTTTTAAAAGTAGAGGGTTGGTTTAAGGTTTTTAAAAGTAGAGGGTTGGTTTAAGGTTTTTAAAAGTAGAGGGTTGGTTTAAGGTTTTTAAAAGTAGAGGGTTGGTTTAAGGTTTTTAAAAGTAGAGGGTTGGTTTAAGGTTTTTAAAAGTAGAGGGTTGGTTTTGGATTTATTCAAGTGTGGCTTTGGTTTTTATTTGTTCAAGTGTGGCTTTGGTTTTGGATTTGTTCAAGTGTAGGGTAGGTTTTGGATTTATGAAAGTATGGATTTTAAGATTTGTAAAGTATGGGTTTTTAGATTTTTAAGAGGCTAAGTTTTTAGTGTCAGGGTGTTGCGCCGCGTCCCAGCACCGCAGCGGACTCGCTTAAAGATAGATTGTTTAAGCTTTAAATATATAGGTTTTAGACTTAATGAAATGCGTTTTAGTTTTTCATTCAGATAGGTTTTTAGGTTTCAAAGGATTGGTCTTTAGGTTGGTAAAGGATTGATTCATATGTGAGGGTTTCATGGGGACAATTTTTCGGATTTTAAGAATATAGATTTTTGCGGTTATGAATATAGGTTTCTAGGCTAAATGAATATAGACTTCTAGTTTGTACGAATATATATATATGAATATAGTTTTTGGTTTGCAGTGTTGCGCCGCAACAATATTCGGCCACAATTACGATCGCAACTTTTTCTCTCGCCGTTGCAATTTTTGGAAAGTTGCGAATCTGTTGCGATCGCAACAATTTTCGACGTGGCAGACCGCAATTCGCAACCGCAACATCCCTATGGTAATTTTATTTTTATTATAACTTCAATAAAGTTTGATACGCGTTTCATTCTCGTTTGAAACTAAGCCGTACAGGGTACAACCCATCTAACAACTGTTTATTATTAGCATTAGGGGATACAGTGATACACATACACTTTGCTTACAGTATATAAGTATATTTAATGTAAATCATTATATAACAAATGTTGTTAGGAATGATGTGAGTTGTACGTGTAAAATTACGTGTTATACGGCAAATCTACATAGCTAGTATTTGCGATTTGCTAATGTACTTCACAACGACGATTTTGTCTTGCGTCCTCTCTGTATCCACGTTTCAAGCTAAAATGGCTAAACGAAGTACAAAGAGTAGAGGTAATAACAAAAACTAATCGCCCATCTTAATAATAGAACGGAAAATGGTATTTCAGCTGAGGAGAGCAGTGCCGAGGACGTAGATGACGAAGATGACTTCTTCAACGTCGTAATGATATCGGATGATAAGGAAAAAACGAAGAACGGTTCGTTGAAACAAGTCAATGATTAGCTGAAACAGACAGTAATCAACAACACTAGCCACCCTGATATTCACTAAGCGATGTTTCCTTCGAGTAAATTCGTGGCTTCGTTCATCCAATTTACCACGCCAATACCATCGAGCGCTGCGGTCGAATGACAGTTTTCCTTAAGTAAAGAAATTTTGAGACCACGACGTGCTCGGCTTTCTAACAAACATTTTGAAATGTTAACATTTTTGAAAGGCAACGTTGATCGTCATTACAGTGCATTGACATTGTCGTATTGAGATCATGAACCCGTATTAAATCATAACAGAGGAAAAAAAACAGAGGAATATCATATATTACAGGAGCATATATGCATGGTTTTTCTTTATACAAATGTTCTGCACTTTTCAGTTTTCTAATTTTTTTTGCTATGTATACGGAACTCCTGTGAAAATATAGCTACTCGCTAGGGATCTTTTCAACATTATTATTATTATTAGGAAGTAGAATTCATTTTATTATTCATGCTATATTTACAAATGAAACGTTTCTTTCAGTATCTTGATATTTCATTCAATTCTAGTCCACACATTTACTCGATTTATCCGTTTTTTTTAACAAAACAATGCACTATTTTTAATATCCTAATATTTTTATTTATAGCACTATATACGTAAAATGAATTGAATAATATTTAATCAAAATTATATTTATTAATAAAATGTTGCGGTTGCGAGTTGCGGTTGCGATCGCAACTTTGGCTTCTCAAAGTTGCGAGTTGCGGTTGCGTAGCAACTTTTTTTGCGGTGTTGCGGTTGCGCCACAACATTTTAAAAGTTGCGGGCTCAACACTGTTGGTTTGTATGAAAATATATTTTTGTGTTTTTTAAAATCAGTTTTTTGGGTTTATAAAGATAGGTTTTTAAGTCCCATCAGAACAGATTTTTAGGTTTAGAATATTTCGAGGCCCCATAAAGATAGGTTTTGTAAGCTCTATGAAGATAAGTTTTTAGTGTATATACAAAGATAGGATTTTAGTATTTTCAAACGAGTAGGTGTTCATCATTTCAGAAGGGTAAGCTCTTGATTGTTTGAGATGTTGTCAGATATTGTAGGGACAGGTTGTTAGTTTTGGCCGGAGAGTTTTTAGTTTTATGTAGGGATCAATTTCATGTTTTTTGTTATAAGTTATAAGGTTTTTGTGCTGATAAATTAAATTCAGTTATTGTCGTAATTGTGGTCATTGTGGGAGGCGTTGGTGACGGTCATCTACAGCTGCCGTTTGGCAGCGCAGATATCGTCTTCGAAATGGCCTGAGTGGCGATATTTGATCTTGTGTTTCAGTTAATTTATTTCCATCAATTTTTTTTCTCCCTCGGGTTGATGCAACTATTGTATTAATGGGAATTAGCACTCCCAGGGGAAAATGTAAGGGCCCGAGCTGAGAGTTAGGTAGGCCTTCTTTTTGTTGTAATAAATGTTCTTGTTATGTCAAGAACTATCTTTTTGGTTCACTGGTGTCCTGTTTTTCAGCACCTGCTACTTCTTCTAATTTCATCTTGTTTCATAAACTTCTTTCTCAACTTACTGTTTCTATGTTCTTTCTGCATAGATTCCGCGTTCCCTTAACTCCATACTAAATGGTGCCTTCCCCCTTCCACTCTTTGTATCACTTCGTTGTGGATGGGGAGGCCTCAACTAATAATAATCTTAAGCTGAAGGTTGAGTAGGCCTTCCATCTGTTGAAATGGAAATTTTTTTAGTTGTGCAAGGGACCTTTTTTTTCTTTTTTTTGTGACCGTCTGTCTCTGAGGCTTACTGCTCTCCTGCTTGTCAGCAGCTATTACTTTTTCAACTTATATCAAATTTCATACACTTCTTTCAATTTTGCTGCATCTTTTCAAAAGATGTGAAATTGCACTTTTGCATATATTCCCCGTTCCTTAAACCGTCTACTGAATGGTGCCTTCATCTCTCCATCTTTGGAACACATTTTGTTGGTAGGGGTACGATAAGTAACTCCTAATCCATTCTTTTCAATTAACTATTCTCGGCCAATTTTCACTTGATGCCCCAACATCACAATGTGCAGCACAACACATTACGCCCCACAACATCTGTGCAGGAGAGCGCAAGTGGCCAGGTTGACTAACAGATTCCCGAGATTCCCAGCCCCGCCACCCCCAGCCCCGCCCCGCCACCCCCAGCCCCGCCCCGCCACCCCCAGCCCAGCCCCGCCACCCCCAGCCCAGCCCCGCCACCCCCAGCCCAGCCCCGCCACCCCCAGCCCAGCCCCACCACCCCCAGCCCAGCCCTGCCACCCCTGGCCCCGCCTCAGCACCGCAGCTCCCCGCAGCAGACACACGTAAGGATATCTTCTGTGGGAGTCAAAAAACATAAATTATTTAAACTTAATGAACACAAGTTTTTAGGTTTTTATGAAGGTAGGTTTTTAGTTTGTGTAGGGATAGGAATAAAGTTTTTACTCCATTCAAGCCTGGTACTTATATTGTACATTGGTTGTTCAAATACCTCTACACTGGTGTTAGTTCAGGTCATAATGTCGTATTTCCTTAAAAATTATCCTATAGTTAGAATTTAACCAAACACAATCCTGCCTAGTTATGCCTATGTATACTCAAATATTACTATGTGTTGTGCAGTATTGATATTCTTGAAATATTCTTTTAGTTTTTAGGAGGTTACCCTCGGTTAAGCCGGCACCCATTTCCGACACTTGGGTAGAGTGGGGAGTTGTGGCTGAGTTCTCCCTTTTCCCACCGGGAGAAACTCCGGGTTCAGTTTGTATTGATTGATAAGATGCTTCATAGCGATAGGTCATTTTGACCATACGATGGTCACTCTCTAGGGGGATGCTGCTAGTATTGTTTGCATCAGAATCGACAATCACAGAGGAAGTTATAAGGTCCCGAGCCGGTAGCCGTTTTGACGGCGAATAGATTATTTTGTTTTATGATGGACCACCTTTTATAATTCGACTACTGCCTCTTTATCAGCATTTGCTTCTTTCTTTTCGAGCATTTAACCCAGAGGGAGGATGCAATTATTGTATATATGGGAACTGGAGTTAACAGGGAGAAGATGTGTGGTCCCGAGCTGAAATGTAGGTAGGTTTTCCTTCCGTTGAATTTTTCAGGTTTACTGATTAATTTTTGTCGCGTTACGGACCATTTCCCTGAGGGGGACACAACTGTTGTGTCTGTGGCACTTGGCGCTCCCAGGGGGCTGTGTGGGGGCCCGAGCTGAGAATTAGGTAGGTTTTCTTTTTGTTGAAATAGAATAGGTTTTTGTTTTGTTACGGACCATCTTTTTTCGGTTCACTGCTGTCCTGTTTTTCAGCACCTACTACTTTCGTCTTCAACTTTTTCTTGTTTCATGAACTTCTTTCTTAGCTCACTGTTTCTATGCATCTTGTGCATAGATTCCGCGTTCCCTCAACTCCATACTAAATAGAGCCTTCATCCTTTCTCTCTTGGAACATCTTTGTCGTGGTAAAGGGAGGCTAAAAATTTCTTATATAATAATAATAATAATAATAATAATAATAATAATAATAATAATAATAATAATAATAATAATAATAATAATAATAATAATAATAATAATAATAATAATAATAATAATAATAATAATAATAATAATAATAATGATAATGATAATGATAATGATAATGATAATGATAATGATAATGATAATGATAATGATAATGATAATGATAATGATAATGATAATGATAATGATAATGATAATGATAATGATAATGATAATGATAATGATAATGATAATGATAATGATAATGATAATGATAATGATAATGATAATGATAATGATAATGATAATGATAATGATAATGATAATGATAATGATAATGATAATGATAATGATAATGATAATGATAATGATAATGATAATGATAATGATAATGATAATGATAATGATAATGATAATGATAATGATAATGATAATGATAATGATAATGATAATGATAATGATAATGATAATGATAATGATAATGATAATGATAATAATAATAATAATGATAATAATAGTAATAATAATACTGTAAGCCACAATACGGAATATTTTTTTTCAGTTGACAGCTGTCCTGCCTTCAGCACCCATTTCTTTCTACTTCCACTCTTGTCTTGTTTCAATAACTTGCTTCCTGACTTGCTGTTTGTGTGCGCAAGGGATCTTGTGCCATACTAAGTGGTGCCTTCCTCTTTTTGTAACGCCTTTGAGTATGAGTAACACCTCCCACTTGATTTGAAGCATCAGGTTGTATATGCAGGACCATTGCTAATATTGAGAACCCTTCGGAGGGATGCAACTGTTGTATCTATGGGAGTTAGCACTTCCAGGGAGAATGTGTGAGGGTCCGAGCTGAGAGTTAGGTAGGCCTTCTTTTTGTTGAAATGAAATGATTTTTGTTAGGTCAAGGACCACCTTTTTTCGATTCACTGTTGTCCTGTTCGTCAGCACTTTCTTCTTCAACTTCTTTGTTTCATGAATTTCTTTCCCAACTTACTGTTTATATGCCTTTTCCGCATAGATTCCACGTTCTCTTATCTCCATACTAAATGGTGCCTTTCTCCTTTCTCTTTCGATAGGCTCTTTTTTGTATCGGTTAGGGAGGTTTAAACTAACTTATAATCTTAATCTTATTATTTTCTAATTAGTTGAAAAAAGATTACTTCTTACTTGAAGTACTGAACGTGTGTGGTGAGCAGATCTGTGATACAGGCTTCACTACCTTCCCAATATTGCCTATATTAATCCTTCTGTAATTCAGTTCATGAAATTGAAAATGTTTAATCTCAATACATAATTTTTTTGGTAAGATAAGTAACAAAAGTCAAATCTTCATTCCAATTGAATACATGAAATCGATATTGAGCCAACAGCTGGAAGGTTTTGGCATTATATTTGCTCAATACTTGTAAATTTACTCGTCAATTCTAGTGAGACCTTAATTGAATTTGGCAGAATTCCTTTCCTTTTTAGTTGTACTTGCGACAGAAGTTGCAGCCTGCAACTGTTGCTGCCGCCAGCCAAAATGATGTGTTCTAGTGACTGCTGCAGAGAAGGAAAATGCTGTTCACTGTTGATCCGTGTAATTTTTCAAAGCTCCCACAGCTTCAATTAATTCATCAAAGCAACGTGGTGCTCCTTGATGTTGAAGGCATGGGATGCAATAGCCGAGGGGCTGTAGGTCTCTCCAGTAGTGCCCGCAATGCTGCTCTTCTCTCAGTCAAGTCCTTTGTCTGTCGGCTGTACGTGCACCTTCTATTGGTATCACACCTCAGGAGGAGACAACTATTATCTCTAAGGGAATTAGCACTCCCAGGGGAAACATGTGAGGTCCCGAGCTGAGAGTTAGGTAGACGTCTGTTTGTTGAAATGAAATGTGTTTTTATTAATGTTGAATAAAATGTTACGGGCCATTATTTTCCCGGTGCACTGCTGTCCTGTTTTTCAGCTCCTACTACTCTCTTCTTCAACTTTTATTTTGTTTCATGAACTTCTTTTTCAACTTACTGTTTCTATGCACGTTGTGCATTGAATCCGAGTTCCCTCGAATCCATACCAAATGGTGCCTTCTTCCTTCTTCTTTTCGATACGTCAGGTTTTGGTTAGGGAGGCTTAACCTAACATCTAGTCTGATATTCTATTAGTATCATCTGTATTCGCCATTTCCTGCGGGTAATTTAACAACTTTTAATATTTCTCAGAAAGGAAACAGTCAAAATAATGTCAACTATTAGCCCTATTATTTAATAAAGGTTAAAATTTATATTCAAGACGCTGTGCACGACCGACTACTCTACTCAAAACAGAAGTTCGTCAAAAGACACTAAAACGCGGAGAGTTTTCTCGCTGTGTACCGGATATTTCCGACCCGAGGGAGTAGAAATATTTAGGGGCTTGTGCAAATACTTGGTTTACCTCACTCTATCTCATTTGCGGAAGGATGATCCAATTTAGGGAATGGTTATCTCCTATGAAAGAGCCGGAGAACTGCGGCCAACACACGCTGCTGTCGGACGCGTGCACAGCGCCGCTAGACCGAGTCTGGGCACCACAGCGAGGGGGGCCGCTCGGCTCCTTCCTGTGTTCGCCTCTCCTCGAATGGGACGCCATTCAACAATAGTCACTCATTTGATCCCCCATTAAGTTCATACTCTATAATTCGCTCTCTTTACGGCCATTTTGCGTATTTTTGTTCACGAATGAATGTGCTGCTGCCATTGGAATGAGTCGTTTAAATTACACGTTTAGACTAACAAGGTAGTGAAACTATCGCTATGGTTATCAAGATCAGAGTACGCTCATCAGTTCATTGCATCATGGTTCATTGTATGGTTGTAATTGAAGACCTAAATGAAGACCTAAATGAAGACCTAAATGAAGACCTAAATGAAGACCTAAATGAAGACCTAAATGAAGACCTAAATGAAGACCTAAATGAAGACCTAAATGAAGACCTAAATGAAGACCTAAATGAAGACCTAAATGAAGACCTAAATGAAGACCTAAATGAAGACCTAAATGAAGACCTAAATGAAGACCTAAATTGAAGACCTAAAGACCTAAATTGAAGACCTAAAAGACCTATGGTTGAAGACCTAAATGAAGGCGGATGGCATCACTGTTGCGGCGACCATACAAGTTCACATCACAGTGACCAGCATTAAAGCTAATTACATCGCTGAACTCGTGTGCTGTTTAGGATATCCGCCGCGCTGAGGTGCCTTGTGTTAGGGCTACCGCCTGCCCGCGGCCGTCCAGGGGCTGGCGACCCAAAACTCTATGCCAAACTGAAGTTAATTTTCCTATTGTATTTGAGTACATAATGCTCCTGCCGTATTTAGTGCGTTAATGTTCCTATCGTATTTAGTAAGTGAATATTCCTAAGGTATTTAGTAAGATAATATTCCTATATGGTACTTAGTGAGTTAATATTCCTGTGGTATTTAGTAAGTTAACATTCCTGTGGTATTTAGTAAATAAATATTCCTATGGTGTTTGAGCGCGTCTTAGCGAACTCTACACGTTGAGGTGTGTGTACGATCACCATGTTACGATAAGTTCAAGTTAGGTTTGAACTGCTCGCTTTATTTTATTGAAAATAACGAATTTTGTCCGGGAGTTATGTGGCAGCAATCATTGTCCATATTGTTGGTTCTAGTACTCTTTAAACTTCAATCCCCTAAAGGGGACACAACTATTACATCTATGGGAATTGGCGCTCCAAGGGGAATAATGTGAGGTCCTGAGCTGAAGGCTAGGTAGGCTCTCTTAATGCTGAAATAGAATAATTTTTTTGTTACGAAACAACTTTTTTCGGTTGACTGCTGTCCTGTTTTTCAGCACATACTACTTTCTTCTTCAACTTTTTCTCGTTTCATGAACTTCTTTCTTAGCTTCCTGTTTCTGTGCACCTTGTGCATAGATTCCGCGTTCCCTCAACTTCATACTAAATGGTGCCTTCCTCCTTCCTTTCTAGGAATATTTTTGTCGTGGTTAAGGGAGGTTAAAACTTTCTTATATAATAATGGTTCACCTGCGCGACCGTTAATTAAGGACGTTTTTTTATAGAAAAAATTTTTAGTTTTGTAAAGGACTATCTTTTTCTGTTCACTGCCATCCTGGTTTTTAGCATTTATTGATTTCTTCTTCGTTTTATATCTTGTTTCATGACCTTCTTAACGCGTTAACTGCAGCGTGACCCACCGGTGGTCACTGAGGGGATTTTTATGATGCTGTTCACCGACTAGTAGTCCCCAGTTCAATATTAACTCAATCAAAACTAAATAGAGGCCCGATCCATTCCATGGTCATTAGTTTTTTCTTTTTTTAAACTTTTCTAAATTGATCACTGAAATTTATTTTAATTTTAGTTCAGTGTTAAACTTCAGTTAAACCCGCCGCAGTTAACGCTTTAAGTTACTGCTTCGGTGCACAGGGAACTTTGTGTGGGAAGGTATGTGTACGTTGAGCATTGATTTCGCGTTCCCTTAGCTCCTCACTAGATGGTGCCTTCCTCTTTCGTCTCTTTGAAGCCTCTTATTCCAGTTAGGAAGTCTTGATCTAGCATCTAATCTGATCTTTGGGTAAAAAAATGTAATTTTCTTTTGTTGGGGACCAATTTTTAAGAATTATTGCTGTCTTGTTGCTCAACACCTCTGATATTCTTCAACTTTTACCGTGTTTCATAGCCTTCCTTCTTAACTTACCGTTCCTATGCGTAGGGATCATGTATGGGAACACCTTTAATGCATGGATTCCGCGTTCCCTCAAGTGCATTATAAATAGTGCATTCATTCTTCTTCTTCTTCTCTTTGAACATAAATCGGTCCAGTGCACAAACGCAGTGAACCCATGGAACTAACATATCGACTGTTCTAATGAGCGCATTGGATGAGTTGCAGGAAATAACTACTGTCAGGAGTAGATCTGTGGCAGTAGTTATTCAACTTTAAACGGTCAATAACCTCTCACGGAGCTGAGGATAGGTGAGACGTTTAGCTAGTTCAGATCTGTCTTGTGCTACGGGGGCTGGCGTCATGAGGGGCTTACGTTGCTGCTGCAGTTCTGCAGATGGGCTCCCTTAGGAGATACCCTTGTATTTATGGCAATCAGCGCTCCCAGGGGGACATGTGTGAGGGCCCGAGCTGTAGGTAGGCCTTTCTTTTTCACTGAAATAATTTTTTTTATGTTAAGAACTATTTTTTCGGTTCACTGCTATCCTGTTTTTCAGCACCTACTATTTTCTACTTCAACTTTTATCTTGTCACATATAATTTCTTCTTAACTTACCGTTTCTATGCCCCTCCTGCACAAATTCCTCGTTCCCTTATCTCCAAACTAAATGGTGCCTTCCTCATTTCTCTCTGCGGAACGCTTCTCCTAGTGGTTAGGAATGCTTAGGCCAACATCTAATTCAAGCTAATCGAGTGTAGGTAGGCCTTTGGTACTTCTGTCTTTAGTGTTCATTTCGCTCTTCACGTTTTCATGCATTCTACGGTATCTCTTATCTTTTTCTTAATTTGCAGTTACCACACCTGAGGTATGAGTCAGAACACTACGTCCGTAGATTTCCATTCCATGCTGAGTAGTCGCTTCTGTTCGCTCACTTGAGATCGCTTTTAACGTGGCTGGCGAGTTTTATTATAAGATAATGATCCCGTGAGCTGATGCGTACTCTGATTGTGTCCTCCCCTCTCCTGCTGGTGTGGGAACAGCTCGCGGCGACGTAGGGATAGCATGTCTCGCATCCTCACTCTGGACAATTTTCATCTTTAAATCCGTCCCCTCAGGGGGATACAACTGTTGTATCTGAGGAAATTAGCGCTCCCAGGGGGACTATGTGAGGGCCCTATCTGAGAGTTAGGTAGGCGTTCTTTTTTTTAAATAGAATAGGTTTTTGTTTTGTTACTGGCCATCTTTTTTCGGTTCACTGCTGTCGTGTTTTTCAGCACCTACTACTTATTCTTCAACTTTTTCTTGTTTCATAAACATCTTTCTTAGCTTACCGTTTCTATTCACCTTGTGTATAGATTCCGCGCTCCCACACTAAATGGTGCCCACATCCTTTCTTTCTTTGAACATCTTTGTCGTGGGAAAGGGAGGCTGAAACTTTCTCATATCATAATAGTCTTCAAATCCGTAATCCGAAAACCTTGTAATACATTTCATGGAAATAAAATGAACGTAGGTTCCTGAACTGAGGCTCCTGAGCTGAGGTTCCTGAGCTGAGGTTCCTGAGCTGAGGTTCCTGAGCTGAGGTTCCTGAACTGAGGTTCCTGAGCTGAGGTTCCTGAACTGAGGTTCCTGAACTGAGGTTCCTGAGCTGAGGTTCCTGAGCTGAGGTTCCTGAGCTGAGGTTCCTGAGCTGAGGTTCCTGAGCCTGAGGTTCCTGAGCCTGAGGTTCCTGAGCCTGAGGTTCCTGAGCCTGAGGTTCCTGAGCCTGAGGTTCCTGAGCCTGAGGTTCCTGAGCCTGAGGTTCCTGAGCCTGAGGTTCCTGAGCCTGAGGTTCCTGAGCCTGAGGTTCCTGAGCCTGAGGTTCCTGAGCCTGAGGTTCCTGAGCCTGAGGTTCCTGAGCCTGAGGTTCCTGAGCCTGAGGTTCCTGAGCCTGAGGTTCCTGAGCCTGAGGTTCCTGAGCCTGAGGTTCCTGAGCCTGAGGTTCCTGAGCCTGAGGTTCCTGAGCCTGAGGTTCCTGAGCCTGAGGTTCCTGAGCCTGAGGTTCCTGAGCCTGAGGTTCCTGAGCCTGAGGTTCCTGAGCCTGAGGTTCCTGAGCCTGAGGTTCCTGATCTTAGGAACCTAAAGCACAAACAAAAAAATGTTAATGTTAAAATGAATTTTGTTCACGAGCAGTTTTGGTAAACTCTCGCCCCAGCCCCCGTCAACTCCCGCCCCAGCCCCCGTCAACTCCCGCCCCAGCCCCCGTCAACTCCCGCCCCAGCCCCCGTCAACTCGAGATGTCGCGAGTCGCTGGGAACCTCTAGACGCGACGGAAGGAGCTCCAAGGCAATGCGAGAATAGTTATCAATTTTCTTAATGGCTTTCTCTGCGTGGACCACTCCGGAGGATAAAACTGTGCTAGGTATAGGAATAACCGCTCATAGGGGGAAAATGTGAGGTTCCGAGCTGAGAGGTGGTCTTCTGCTTGTTGAAATAATTTTTTATAAGGACGCTCTATTTCAATTCACTGCGATCCTGTCTTTCAGAAACTTTTACTTTCTCATTCAGCCTTCATCTTGTTTCATAGCATTCATTCTTGACCGTTTCTATGCGCAGGGGCTCTTGTATGGCCACACACTGGTGCATAGGTTCCGTGTTCCCTCACCTCCTTACCAAAAGTTCCTTTGCGTTTCCTTCCTTTGGAACGCCAGTTTTGCTGTAAGGGAGGCTTGATCTAATATCTATTCAAATATTTAGACCAGTAATGCCACATCTGGTCCATATCTCCACGTTTTCATCCGTTGGTATCAGCCTCAAGAAAACTTGGCGTCTAACTAGCACCTCTGCGCAGATTACGGAGCACACTTCAAGTTTTAGCTGATCGTCTCAGATTTTCCCTCATTGAGTTGAGGGAAATCTGCCAGGTGGTTCTTGACTTAATTTACCTCGGATATAACTCGCAATAAATCGTGTTCCGAGTTTCTATTTCAACCTCAATTTCTATGCGCACGAGATATTTCACGAAACACTTTACGGACATTCGTAGTTAGCTAGCATTGAAATTTACGGGTTGCCCTTGTCAGGTTACGCTAAATTGTCTCTAGCCATTTTGATGCTATTTCGTTTTCGTGAAGGCCCGAACATTTTAGGGCACTAGTATACATAGCGGACGCCAGGATGTATTTAGGGTAATGGTAAATATTTAGGGTAATGGTAAATATTTAGGGTAATGGTAAATATTTAGGGTAATGGTAAATATTTAGGGTAATGGTAAATATTTAGGGTAAGGGTAAATATTTAGGGTAAGGGTAAATATTTAGGGTAAGGGTAAATATTTAGGGTAAGGGTAAATATTTAGGGTAAGGGTAAATGTTTAGGGTAAGGGTATATGTTTAGGGTAATGGGGAATATTCCTCAGCTTCGGAAATGCCTCGATATGGTCGAAGCGATGGGCAACATTGCTCGCAACTCAGCGGACGCCGAGGTGGTCCTCGCAAATGAAACCAAGCCTTGCTCGCTTGAGTTGTAAAAGTAATTATTCGGTCTGAGCAAATTATTGCAGAATTTTGACAAACTTTAGTTTCCTAAGCGAGGTGCGCCCCCGCATGGGACCCGCTGCCTACCAAAGTATTCGTGTCTAAGCGGGCGACCTTAAGTTATATTTTACCTTGATTCTCGAAAAGGGGAGCTGCGTTCTGTGAATTTGTAGAAAAGTATACTTATTTATTCTCTTCTAGGTTTACAGAACTTGTTCCGTGGGGGGGATAAAGCTATTATATTAACGGAATGTAGGTCTGAGGGAATAAGCGAGGCCCTGAGCTGAATGTTAGATACGCGAGTTCGTTTGAACAACCGAAATGGCACTACATTTTAGTTACCAACCGGTTCGCTTCTTGTCCCACTGCTGTCATTTTTTTTCCCCAATATATTTTTTTAACATCAGCTACCCATAACAATAACTCCTTTCAATTTCATTCGGTGCATGTGGAGTGGTAACTCCTAGTTCACGTTTCCTCCTTCCTCTCTTGGAACATCTGTGCTGTTAGAGAACGTAGAACTCGTCTCATTGTGCGAGTCCGTCTTATTGGAAGCATTGGTATGCCGGCAGTACTGGTCGAATAAATGTCTAACCTTTTAAGTAGCGTTAACGATACAATTATGCGGTAATGTGCCACCTTTCGCGTTAAATTCAATTTAAAAAAAAATAGTACTATAGTTGAAATGCTTGTCGCATACACCGGAAAGCATGGGAGTAAATTATCATGTGGTACACATGTGAACTAATACGTAGTCAACGTGGTAAGCAATGTTCCTCGTGACCAACTTCCTCTATGTCAGATGGCTTCAATCTCAAGTGGTACTCGCGTGAAGAGCACAGGGGGAGTTAGGGTAAGGTTAGGGTGGGAGTGGGGCGACTAGTCATGGTGGTCAATAGGGCGGGGCTACAGTTGGTCTCTGGCATGCTACACCGCAACCAAACTGATCATAACATCTGAACCAGTGACCTCCTGTCATTAGCTCCAAGTGAGGTTGTAGGCCGTGCGGTAAGGTGGGAAAGTCAAGATGTAACTTTTTCGCAACGGGAAGAAACTTTCCAATTAAACCTCGCGTCCAATGTAGCATAGCCGTCGTAGGTTCAATGAGAACGCATGTGACGCCGATGACGTATAATTTATTGATAATTTTAATAACATGAATAGTATAGTACTTCATCTGACCGTACATCTAGGATGCCTCTACTTGCAGGTGATGACGGCGATGGCGAAGGAAGGGAACTGCAGCCGGTGAGAGGTGAGTGCCCCTTCGTGGAGGGACAGTGCCCCACCCAAGGCGGAAGGAGGGGCTCGGTTGAGGTCCCTAGGTTCGTGAAGTGCCCAGGGGCCGTCGACTGGACCGTGTACCTTCATCTTGGGTGGTGTGTGCTGCTGGGTCTGGGCCCTCACGTGGGGCGAGCCCCTCGGGCCCCCACGTGGGGCGAGCTCCTCGGGCCCCCACGTGGGGCGAGCTCCTCGGGCCCCCACGTGGGGCGAGCCCCTCGGGCCCCCACGTGGGGCGAGCCCCTCGGGCCCCCACGTGGGGGTCCCCACCGGGGCCCCGCACGGGTGGCCCGGCAGTGCTAACGTGGGCCCCGGCCGAACTTTTTTCAACACGGAACTAACTGTCCGGTTCCCCCGTTCGAGGGAGGGAGCGTCATCGTAGGAACCGACCCCACACTCCGCTGCGTGGGACCAGTCCCCACGAGGCCCCCTCCCGGGAACCTCCCCATGAGCGGCTCCTCACGCACCCTGCGTGAGGCCAGCCCCCACGAGGAGGCTCCCCCCCCTGGGAGCTCCCCAGTGAGGGTCCCCCCACGCAGGCATCCGTGGACTTCCCCACAGGCTTCCACGTGGGGTTGCCCCCACCAGGGCAGCCCCCCTACCTCCCCCTACCCATAACCTCCCCCTCCCCCCCCCTCTCGTCACACGTACCTGGTGTGTGTGGCCTCGTTGCGGCGAAGGAAGGCAACGCGATGAAGAGGGCAACAAGAGGGGAGACAGATTATGTTAGATGTCAGTCTAGGACCAAAGTGTTCCAAAGAAAGGAGAGAAATGAGCACCTTTTGCTATAGAGTTAATGGGACGGAGTATTTATGCACAAGGTGGATATAAACAGTAAGTTGGTGCATTCATGAACCAAAGTAGTTCGAGATGATAGGTGTTGACAACCAGGAAAAAGACGGTCCGTAACGAAACAAAAACATTATTTCATTTCAACAAAGGCACTGCCCATCTGCCTCATTGTTCAGTCTGGTGCGCAACTATGTTAAGTGAATTAGGTTCAACATAACGGTACATCTTAAAATAGAGTTGATGATAGGATGCCCTAAAAGTCGCTGAACTTATCGGGCCCACAAGTAGCTATACTCAGACGTGTCCATTGTACTAGACTTGAGAAACGATCAACTACCGTATCGCTTGTGGTAAATGAGTCCTTGTAATTGTTCAAATTGTTTCTCTTACCTCGTTGCGGTGAGGGGACGGCGAGGTGCGCAGACGTGGAACGAAGAGACATCCTTTAGGGAGGGAAACAAGACTGAAAAAATATCAACGAAAAAAAGAATGATGCGCTGACCCCTTCCTTACGTAGTAGATGTTGAAAAAGAGGAAAGTAGTAGACCAAGGAAAAATTGTCCACAACAAATCACGCACCTACTATATTTCAACAGAAGGAATGTCTGTCTACCTACTTATACGTTCTAGTCCGGTCTTCCTTCTGGCAGCAGCATTGCGTACAGATATTACATCCCCTCAGGGGAGGCTGCTGCAGTGATGTAGCCATTGCTTCAGTACTGTCAGGTCTGCTTAAACAGTAAGAGCCTTGCTGTAGTACTGAATGTATTACGACAAGGAATGAACCATTGCTAGATTAGAGTGTTAGTTAGTTAAAGCCTCCCAAAAAATGCGATCCAAAGAGGAAGAAGGAAGGCACCATTTAGTACGGAATTGAGGGAACGTGGAATCTATGCAGAGAAGGCACAGAAAGAACAAGTCGAGAAAGAAGTTCATATTATTAATATTATTATTATTATTATTATTATTATTATTATTATTATTATTATTATTATTATTATATAAGAAAGTATTAGCCTCCCTTAACCCCGACAAAGATGTTCTAAGAGAGGAAGGAGGAAGGCATCATTTAGTATGGAGTTGAGGGAACGCGGAATCTATGCACAAGGCGCACAGAAACAGTAAGCTAAGAAAGAAGTTCACGAAACCAGAAACAGTTGAAGAAGAAAGTAGTAGGTGCTGAAAAATTGGACAGCAGTGAACCGAAAAAAATTGGTCCTTAACATAAGAAAAACATTTTATTTCAACAAAAAGAAGGACTACTTAACTCTCAGCCCGGGCCATCACACTCTCCCTCTGGGAGCGCTAATTCTCATAGACAAAAAAGTTGTATCCCCCTGAGGGGGAAGCATTGCTAGATAAGCAGAAGCATTTCAACAATACAAAGACTGATGCAGTAATATAAGAATCGCTCCAGACGCTGTACACAGGGCGCCACCAGCGCAGACGCTACGCTGGTGTACAACATTGCGCCTCCTCCACAAGGGCTCAAATGATATAATGGAGCAATGCTGCAGTGCCTCTTATCGCACAGCCGCTACGGTAAAATAATGCAAGTATGAAACGTAGCTACGCATGCAGGAGGTCGGTTGTGCACCTGTCTCCTTCACGAGAGTGTGAAGAAAAAAACACGCCTGCCTAACTACCTTACCAAACCCACTACAGATTCCCACGGCACGCTTTGCTCAACTAGTGAAGGGTGGCCAGTGTGGCATGCGAGAGACGCTGCGTCTCTACGGACGAGGACAGACACAGTGAGCATGGCTCCCTCAATGTAGCTCAGGAGTCTCTCAACCATGATTGGTGAGACAGATCTTCTGTGTGATCTCAAGCTTTCCTAGAAAGAACTGTTCACATCCAGCCCATTTACAGTACAGTGCGACCCACGGTATTAGTCGAACAATTTTTTTTATTGATATTTCGTTGAAAATCCTCTGCCTGGCGAGAATTATGTTTTAATATGGCACCAATGTGTACTTAGTTCATCTGGCAATATTGGTTTTATCTTCTGGAGAGGCTGGTTGCACAATTTTCCTTTGTTTAGTTTTTGTAATATACGGTGAACCACACTATTAGTCCATTTGTATAAAATTCAAAATGGGACGTGCTAAGGACCTAGCAGACGAAGAAAAGCAAGCCATCACAAAGGAAACTGCCACAAAGACCTCTTGTGCCTCTATAGCTGGGATTTTAGGCCGCCATGATGAAACAATTCAACGTTTCTTGAGGGCTCCTTCCACTCGAAAGGAACGGTTTGTTAATGGCGAATTAGAAGCCATAAACACGCTAGATATCAGAAAAATCAAGCGTGAAGTCTTCAAGAAACCAGGAAGCTCCAGCAAAGTAATTTTTGAAAACTCTGGTCAGAAGAAAGTCCCAAAAACTACCTGCAACAGAATCTTGAGGACTATCGCAAAGGGGAAATCTCCGGAGAAAAAACCTCCATTGACACAAAGGCACATGCTCCTGAGAGTTGAGTGGGCTAGGTCGTACATGAAACAGGATATGAAATGTGTTCTATTCACGGGTAAGACCAGAGCGACCCTCGATGGGCCAGACGGATGGTCCTAAGGTGGGTTGGATTTGAGGGTATGCTCCACCATCGTTTTCGCCGCCATCAAGGCGGTGGTGGTGTTATGTTATGGGCTGGGATCGTGAATAATGAACTTGTAGGCCCAATAATGGTCCGTGAAGGAGATAAAATTAATTATGCGAATTATTGCGCCCTCCTCGATGAATGTCTTGTTCCTTGGCTTCACGACGAGACTTTGGATCGTCGCAAAAAGTTGGTTTTCATGCAAGACAATGCACCATCGCACTCAGCCAGAGCTACGAAAGAATATCTTGCTTCTCTTTGGTTCAAAAACCAGAATTTGATGGTGTGGCCACACAATTTTCCAGATATGAACCCAATTGAAAATCTGTAGTTTATACCCGATTGATAATATGTGGTTTATACCCAATTGAGAATATGTGGTTTATACCCCATTGAGAATCTGTGGTTTATACCCAATTGAGAATCTGTGGTTTGTACCCAATTGAGAATCTGTGGTTTATACCCAATTGAGAATCTGTGGTTTATACCCAATTGAGAATCTGTGGTCTAAGCGCAAAGTTTATTCAGATGGCGAACAGTTTTCTTCCAAAGCAGAATTATGGGAGGTCATACAAGTCACCGTAAGATCCATTGATGGTACTACTATTGAAAATATGACTAATTCGGTTAATGAACGCATTTTTGAGGTAATAAAATATAATGGCCATTACATTAAAAAATGAGCTCATTTTTCTTGTTTTTTTTTGCTTTGTTCACAGTTTCAATTCGTCAAAAGTACCTTTTGAAGTATTATTTACTAATTTTCAAACTAATATGTCGATACCGTCGTGCGGTCGACGTGAGGGTTCGTGGAAAAGGGGTTGTCTTCTGTACAGCTACCTTTTCCGGGGCGCTAGCTTTTCTTCGCAGCTGCCCTTCCTGAGGTTCGTGTGGGTACCGCCCACGCCGTAATCAGTCCGCTAGGGCAACAGAAGTAAATTCTGTTAGTGCCGAACTACGGCGGTACCGTTGTGTGTGGGGGGGGTGAGTGAGGTTAGTGTAGGTACCACCTGCGCCGTATTCAGTCCGCTAGGGCAACAGAAGTAAATTCTGTTATGTGCCGAACTACGGTGGTACCGCTAGGGAGAGGTGTGTGTGTGGGTACCACCTACGCCGTAATAAGTCCGCTAGGGCAACAGAAGTAAATTCTGTTATGTGCCGAACTACGGTGGTACCGCTAGGGTGAGGTGTGTGTGTGTGGGTACCACCTACGCCGTAATAAGTCCGCTAGGGCAACAGAAGTGAATTCTGTTAGTGCCGAACTACGGTGGTACCGTTAGGAAGACGAGCAACTGTCTGCGCCGTATGAGACCGCTAGGGCAACAGAAGTGAATTCTGTTAGTGCCGAACTGCGACAGCGTCTTCCTATCGACAAACTATGCGAAATAGTTCGTCCTTCCGAGGTGGCTCCTTAAACCCCTTATTAGGCGAGGTGTCGTATAAGACTAAAGCCTGTGTCAACAAGGAGAAAGGAAACTCTTTTGACCCCAGGGTGTGACTTGTTTAATGATGAATCTCTTTGAAGTCCCTATCACATACACTGATATATTTTAACAAACACAGTGATTTATTTTCTATTGCAAAAATAGTGCGTACAGACGTGAGCTACTGCATAACAGGGTACAACACTCAAAATTGCATTTAAAATATTAGTCACATTTAGCTAGATAACACAAGAAACATTGGAATATCGACATGTAATACAAATGATATTTAAGGGCTAACTAAAGTAAATGCACAAACGCAACATCAGCGCGGGGAAATA
Source organism: Morinoia aosen (assembly GCA_030386875.1). Classification (NCBI taxonomy): domain Eukaryota; kingdom Metazoa; phylum Arthropoda; class Malacostraca; order Amphipoda; family Talitridae; genus Morinoia; species Morinoia aosen. The sequence continues at coordinate 28,830,713 of CM059556.1, forward strand.
GATAAGTCGGCGTTCAGAGAGCTGGACACATGAAGAAAATACTTAAGATTAGGGGTAACTAACACAAAAAGGCTCGACAAACCCTGTGCGGCCTGACACGCCCGGGGGAGGGTGTCTCTGCTACAATAGCCGAGACAGGAAATCTGCAAGGTGGTTGTCGACTCCCGGAAGGTGTTCGGCTCGGAACCTAAAAAGGCTGAAATACAAAGCCCAGCGTTTCAATCGGGGGTTCAACTTGTCTGCCTGTTGCAAATAAAGGAGCGGTCGATGGTCGGTTTGTAACACAAATTCTCGTCCATACAGGTAGACCTCAAACTTCTGTAGAGCCCAGTAGATGCTTAACGCTTCTTTTTCAATGGTAGAATAGTTTATTTCTGCTCCTCTCAGTCGACGTGAAGCATATGCTACCGGCGCGTAGTGACGGAAGTCTCGTTTGCTTGGCTGGAGAAGAGCTGCTCCAAGTCCAGTTTGGGAGGCATCTGTCCTCAGAATGAAAGGACATCTGGGGTCTGGTAACTGTAAGACCGGTCTCTTGACTAACGCTATCTTCAAACTTTCGAACAGATCTTCTGTTGTATCGGTCCAAGGTATTTGTTCTGGGGAGTTCTTCTTTAGGAAATCATGGAGTTTAGATGTCAGTTGAGAGTAGTTAGGAATGTACTGTTGGTAGTACCCAACTGTACCGAGAAAACTTCGGAGCTCCCGTTTGGTTTTTGGGAGTGGAGCCGATTTCAAGGCTTCGACTCGGTTCTCCAGAGGCTGGATCTGATTACTGCTTAGTTGATGACCCAAATACTGGAGGCTGTCAAATCCGAATTCGCATTTGGACGGCTTCGCCTTAAGGCCATGTCGAGAGAGAGCTTCGAACAGTTTAGCTAATGCTGTGCAATGATCTTCCCAGGTTGTCGAGGCGATTAAGATGTCGTCCATGTAGACCTCGGTGTCTTGCAGTCTTGCAGTGACTTGACGTATAAGGCGGGAAAAAGTGGCTGGAGCATTTGCTAGGCCGAAAGTCAGTACGTTGAATTCATAGAGGCCAGACCTAGTTTTGAAGGCGGTGTATTGGCGGGACTCAGGGTGTAGAGGTACTTGCCAATATCCACTGGTCAGATCCATTTTGCTGAATATTGTTTTGCCTGCTAAATTGGTGAAAATAGCAGTGGTGTCTGCTATCGGCTCGGCATCGAATACTGTCTGGCTGTTGAGGTGCCTGCAGTCGAGACAAAATCGGTGGGTTCCGTCTTTCTTCCGGACAGCAAGGAGCGGTGAATAATAAGGTGATGTGGATGGCATCACGATTCCCATCTTCATCCACTTCTCTAAACTTGACCGCAGTTCAGGCTCCAGCGCTAAGGGAAGTGGATACGAATGTTGAAGTCGAAAACTGGAAGGGTCCTTCAATTTTATTTCATGAACTGCCGTGCTGGTTCTTCCGGGAGTATCTGTGAAAAGGTCGCGATATTCTTCAAGTAGTTCCTGGAGTTCTGAGCGTTGTGTTGTAGTCAACGTAGAGGAGATGAGACAGTCTTCAATGGTTTCTCCGACGGGTGACGGTATCTCTGGTTCTTTCCGGTCGAGTTCTTCTTCTTCGCAGGTAGGTTCTAGGGCGAGGCCAACCGCTGCAAATGCTTCCTCTACTCTCTCGTCGTCCTCGCGATCTTTCTCGCTTGGTGAGGCGGAACCTTGCTGCTCCCGGTCGTGGTACTGGCGAAGGAGGTTGATGTGATAGACTTTGTTGTTTCCATCCACGTCCAATGTATAGGTATAGGTTCCCAGGCGTGATTTCACTGTATAGGGACCTTTCCAAGTCATAAGTAGCTTCTTTCGAGAATCGGGCAGAAATACGAGGACTTTATCTCCTTGCTTTAGAGTTCGCATCTTGGTACGTCTGTTGAAGAACTTGGCGCTTTTCTCTTGGCTCCTGTTTAAATTCTCGCGAGCGATTTTACATGTTTCTTTCAATCGGTGCTTCATTTCCATCAAATACTGAGCAGTGCTCGTGTCGTCTTGCAAGCTCTCATCGGTCCAGCATTCCTTGAGCACGGTTAAAGGTCCACGGACGCGATGGCCGTAGATGAGTTCGAAAGGAGAATACCCGGTTGAGGCCTGAGGAGCGTCTCGATAAGCAAAAAGGAGTGAAGGCAGATACAGGTCCCAATCTCGCGGCTGTTCTACGGCTAACTTCCGCAACATGACTTTGAGCGTACCATTGAAGCGTTCGACTATGCCGTTCGATTGGGCATGGTATAATGGCGTCAATCGGTGCTGGATACCGACGAGTTTCAGGAAAGCTTCGAAGGTTGCAGCTGTGAACTGAGTGCCGTTGTCGCTTGTTAGCGTGTGAGGGAAACCAACTCTGCTGCAGATTTCGAGTAGCTCCTGGGCGACTGTTTCTGCATCTATATGTCTGAGCGGGGCTGCGTCTGCGTACCGAGTTGCTTGGTCCACCACGGTGAGAATGTATCGGTGGCCACGTGCCGAAGCTGGTTGTAATGGGCCTACCAAATCAACACTGAGCGCGGAGAATGGAGTGGTGATCGGTGGGGTTGAGATAGGTGCCTTTCTTGGTCGAGATGGAGCGTGCGTCTGGCAGGTATGGCAGGAGTGACAGTATTGGACCACATCTTTTGCTAGGGACGGCCAATAAAAATCGCGTTCTAGTCGAGCCTGAGTCTTCTTTTGGGAATAATGGCCAGCAAGTGGATTGTCATGAGCCATTTCCAAGATTTGTGGGCGCACGCTTGCAAGTGCTACAAGTTGATGAGTTTCCTGACCGTCTCGTAACGTTTTCCGATGGAGAATGCCGTCATGGAGTTCAAAGGTAATGACTCTGCCATCCTTGTGCGTTTCTTCTTTGCCAGTATCAACTTTCTTAAATAAAAGCTGCAATGTTTTGCACTCCCGCTGTAATTTCTTGCAGTCTTCTTTGTTGTGTTGCAATATATCGACAGTGCTTGGTGCGGCAGTGGGATCTTCGATCGCTTTTGCTGCTGCCCTTGTGACAACGTGAGAGACTTCTGCAGCAACTGGTTGCTCTTCATAGTCGGTCATCTGTTCTTCGAAGGAGGTGGTTCCGGGAACTCGGCCGAGAATGACATCGTGGGAGAGCTCTTCCATGGCTACGGCTGTCACCTCTCCGTGGTAATAGGGGCACACGAGAGAGACCCGGGCCAGAGGCGCTTCGAAAGAGTGATTGTTGGCCAGCCGTACGGTTATTTCCTTCTTCAAAATGGCGTCAGCTGGGACGAGAGCTTTCTTGACGAAGACCGCCGTTGCTCCTCCATCGAGTAGTACTTGAACGGGTTGTTGGTTCACGGTGCCAGAGCATGTTTTCAGCTGTCCCAATTCGATCAGCTTGTTCGAGGCGATGTGATTGCATGCGACTGGGGGAATATCGTCGTATTCATCTGCTTCTTCATGCGTTGCTAGATTGTTTACTCGAGCGGTAGTACTGGAGATAAGTGGGCTTGCATGGGCTGCTCCATTACTGGGACCATCACCTTGCCTCCTCTGTAATTGGCGGCACTCGTCACTGGAATGCGATTGGTTGGGACCATGAAAAGTACAGTAAAATCCATTGTAAGGTCCTCGTTGTTCGCGCTGCGGAGTGTTGACCGATCCTGAGCGGGTGGGACCACCACGTGTGTTAGAAGTTCTTGGCGGCGTTCCTCGAGAGTTGTTGCTGGAGTTGGGTGTTCTTGCTGGAGTGCTCGGGGCTCGGACAGGGAATGTCGCGCGTCGCTCTGGTGCTCCTGATGCTTTGAGTGCTGGAGGGCCCGCATCCGTCGATGATGTCAGTGTGCGACCCTTACAAAGCTGATGGAGCGATGTATGAGGTCTTGCTTGTAAGAAGCTATCACCTTGCTCTCCTAGGCTTGCGACTGTGTTACCACCCCTGTCACGCAACTGAGTAGCGAGGAAGGGCGGCAAGCTTGAATAAGCTCGGTCAACAATTAGAAAGTCACGAAGAGTCTTGTAGTTGGCTTCGATGTTGCATCCTTTTAACCAAGCGTCAAAGGATTGTTCGAGTCGCCGTAGGTAACGTGACATATTGTCGCCTTCTTCTGGCTTCAATTCGTAGTAGTTGGCACGTAGTTTTGCCGGAGTAACTTTATGAGCATCTAGTAGGAGCAATTTAATTTCAGGAAGCTTGAAGCGATCTGCTGCGGGCAGGGTATCGATGAGTCGACGTTCCTTCGGTGTGATCAAATTATGGAGCATGACAACAGCATCGACTTCAGTAAATCCCATCGCTGTGGTGTGAGTGCAGAAGCGTTGCAAGAATTCGTCCATCCTTTCTTTCGTGGGATCGAATGAGGCCGGTGGAGGTATCTTCACTCTAGCATTTTGGGGAGCGATTCGAGCATCGAGTTGTCGGAGTCTGAGCTCGTGGTCTCGTTGTGCTGCTTCTCGTTCCGCTGCTCGTTCTGCGGCTTCTCGTTCCGCTGCTCGTTCTGCGGCTTCTCGTTCCGCTGCTCGTTCTGCGGCTTCTTCCAAATGCCTCAGGCGGCTGGTAAATTCTTCCCGGTACTCCGCATCGGTGGGAGTGAGGCCGAGGGCTTCGACGTATTCTCGAGCTTGAGCGACGAGATTCATCTTGTTCAAGTGATGCGGTGTCCGCGTAGTCGATTAGAACCCAGAAATCCCAGACAACGTTGGTAGTCGCGCAACGCTTCTGAGTCCCTGTTCGGGCGCCAGAATATGTCGATACCGTCGTGCGGTCGACGTGAGGGTTCGTGGAAAAGGGGTTGTCTTCTGTACAGCTACCTTTTCCGGGGCGCTAGCTTTTCTTCGCAGCTGCCCTTCCTGAGGTTCGTGTGGGTACCGCCCACGCCGTAATCAGTCCGCTAGGGCAACAGAAGTAAATTCTGTTAGTGCCGAACTACGGCGGTACCGTTGTGTGTGGGGGGGGTGAGTGAGGTTAGTGTAGGTACCACCTGCGCCGTATTCAGTCCGCTAGGGCAACAGAAGTAAATTCTGTTATGTGCCGAACTACGGTGGTACCGCTAGGGAGAGGTGTGTGTGTGGGTACCACCTACGCCGTAATAAGTCCGCTAGGGCAACAGAAGTAAATTCTGTTATGTGCCGAACTACGGTGGTACCGCTAGGGTGAGGTGTGTGTGTGTGGGTACCACCTACGCCGTAATAAGTCCGCTAGGGCAACAGAAGTGAATTCTGTTAGTGCCGAACTACGGTGGTACCGTTAGGAAGACGAGCAACTGTCTGCGCCGTATGAGACCGCTAGGGCAACAGAAGTGAATTCTGTTAGTGCCGAACTGCGACAGCGTCTTCCTATCGACAAACTATGCGAAATAGTTCGTCCTTCCGAGGTGGCTCCTTAAACCCCTTATTAGGCGAGGTGTCGTATAAGACTAAAGCCTGTGTCAACAAGGAGAAAGGAAACTCTTTTGACCCCAGGGTGTGACTTGTTTAATGATGAATCTCTTTGAAGTCCCTATCACATACACTGATATATTTTAACAAACACAGTGATTTATTTTCTATTGCAAAAATAGTGCGTACAGACGTGAGCTACTGCATAACAGGGTACAACACTCAAAATTGCATTTAAAATATTAGTCACATTTAGCTAGATAACACAAGAAACATTGGAATATCGACATGTAATACAAATGATATTTAAGGGCTAACTAAAGTAAATGCACAAACGCAACATCAGCGCGGGGAAATAGATAAGTCGGCGTTCAGAGAGCTGGACACATGAAGAAAATACTTAAGATTAGGGGTAACTAACACAAAAAGGCTCGACAAACCCTGTGCGGCCTGACATAATATTTAACCTGTTTTTTATTCATCAAATTCAACTAATTTTCATCGCTCAGACTAATATAGTTGTTCAGAAAATAGAGCGTAGATTTGATAAAAGTGAGTTTCTAATGGTGAAAAGCAAACAATTTCTAAAATAATAGGATTATGAACATTGTACTTGACTGTACGACATACTATAAAAATAAAGGTATATTGACAGGAAATGATAGTTTTGAAGAAAAATCAAATTACACTATTACCGGGGGTCGCATACATTATTGCAAAATTTAGCACCAAATCTTGAGTGCACCACTTTATTGACGAGTCTAGTGCGCAACTAGGTTGAGTGAATTAGGTTGAACATAATTGCATACCTTAGAATAGCGTTGAAGATAGGATGCCCTAGAAGTCGCTGAACTCGAAGCGTCCACCTGGCGAGGTGCACTGCTAGTCAACTGCCTCCAGCACACCGCCTGGCAGATGTGACGGTAATTAATGCATTGTTGCAGGCATGGGAGGCTTGCAGTGATAATCGCGAATTGTCTCATCGTCAATTAAATTATTACAACCTCTAATAGTTTCCATGAGTTATTTCTAAGACCACCCAGCCTTTCAAGATGTGCCTTCACGAGATGACTTCTCTCTTCTGCCGAGTCTTGCCTGTTTCTTAAGAAAGAACTGCCCCTATATCTTTCTATAGCAATTGCAGCGCGTTTAGTATGAACTGCAAAATACGGGAATTTCAGAAGAAGGCGTGTTCCTGCTCAGGATGCTCCACACACTTTACTCAGTAGATTAGGAATGAAGGAAGAGGAAAGACCAACAGATGACGCAAATGCCATGAAAACTGCAAGGTGCGAAGTGAGCCCTGAAAGCCTCTCTATAACAGCCGAGGTAACATAAAAGTCTCCTCTTAGAAGTCTACAAACAACTCAAGCCTCTCGTAGCCGGCAGCGTGCTGGCAAACTTGTGAGGCTCTGCTGAGAGTTGCATCTTGTAGCCGGCAGCGTGCTGGCAAACTTGTGAGGTCTCTGCTGAGAGTTGCATCTTGTAGCCGGCAGCGTGCTGGCAAACTTGTGAGGTCTCTGCTGAGAGTTGCATCTTGTAGCCGGCAGCGTGCTGGCAAACTTGTGAGGTCTCTGCTGAGAGTTGCATCTTGTAGCCGGCAGCGTGCTGGCAAACTTGTGAGGTCTCTGCTGAGAGTTGCATCTTGTAGCCGGCAGCGTGCTGGCAAACTTGTGAGGTCTCTGCTGAGAGTTGCATCTTGTAGCCGGCAGCGTGCTGGCAAACTTGTGAGGTCTCTGCTGAGAGTTGCATCTTGTATCCGGCAGCGTGCTGGCAAACTTCTGAGGTCTCTGCTGAGAGTTACATCTTGAAGCCGGCAGCGTGCTGGCAAACTTGTGAGGTCTCTGCTGAGAGTTGCATCTTGTAGCCGGCAGCGTGCTGGCAAACTTGTGAGGTCTCTGCTGAGAGTTGCATCTTGTAGCCGGCAGCGTGCTGGCAAACTTGTGAGGCTCTGCTGAGAGTTGCATCTTGTAGCCGGCAGCGTGCTGGCAAACTTGTGAGGTCTCTGCTGAGAGTTGCATCTTGTAGCCGGCAGCGTGCTGGCAAACTTGTGAGGTCTCTGCTGAGAGTTGCATCTTGTAGCCGGCAGCGTGCTGGCAAACTTGTGAGGCTCTGCTGAGAGTTGCATCTTGTAGCCGGCAGCCTGCTGGCAAACTTGTGAGGTCTCTGCTGAGAGTTGCATCTTGTAGCCGGCAGCGTGCTGGCAAACTTGTGAGGTCTCTGCTGAGAGTTGCATCTTGTAGCCGGCAGCGTGCTGGCAAACTTGTGAGGTCTCTGCTGAGAGTTGCATCTTGTAGCCGGCAGCGTGCTGGCAAACTTGTGAGGTCTCTGCTGAGAGTTGCATCTTGTAGCCGGCAGCGTGCTGGCAAACTTGTGAGGTCTCTGCTGAGAGTTGCATCTTGTAGCCGGCAGCGTGCTGGCAAACTTGTGAGGTCTCTGCTGAGAGTTGCATCTTGTAGCCGGCAGCGTGCTGGCAAACTTGTGAGGTCTCTGCTGAGAGTTGCATCTTGTAGCCGGCAGCGTGCTGGCAAACTTGTGAGGTCTCTGCTGAGAGTTGCATCTTGTAGCCGGCAGCGTGCTGGCAAACTTGTGAGGTCTCTGCTGAGAGTTGCATCTTGTAGCCGGCAGCGTGCTGGCAAACTTGTGAGGTCTCTGCTGAGAGTTGCATCTTGTAGCCGGCAGCGTGCTGGCAAACTTGTGAGGCTCTGCTGAGAGTTGCATCTTGTAGCCGGCAGCGTGCTGGCAAAGCAGGCGCGCCACACCTCACCTACACTTGCAAAGCAGGCACGCCACACCTCACCTACACTTGCAATGCAGGCACGCCACACCTCACCTACACTTGCAAAGCAGGCACGCCACACCTCACCTACACTTGCAATGCAGGCGCGCCACACTTCACCTACATACAGTGTGGAAAATAAGTTTGTGCACAACTTTACTTTTGATGTAATAAGAAATTTCCGAGCTGTGGCAGGCAGTGCAGGGGGTTCAGAGATCTTATGTTCAACAGAATATTTAGACAAACTTAACTGAATAAAATTGTTTGACAGCCAGAAAGTATGTGCAACAATATTATTCGGGCAAATTGAAATGTTTTGTCATTATTGTTTTACATAGTACAATTGAAGCACCTTAACAAATGATTGATTTAGGAAACTGCACCAGAAAGTGCAAACATGAAGAGATTAGCGTCGGGTTACTGCACAATTAATTCACCTAAAGTTTTGTCGAGCACAAACAACAACAGAACAACATTTCAAGATTTCAGGGATGCTGACATGTTGATCAAACTCCGAAAATGTCGCGTTGAAAATATTATCAAAAAGTATTTTGTATTTCCGATGAATAGATTTGATCAGATTAGATGTTTGTTTAAGCTTCTCTAATTGCAAAAAAAGCGTTCCAAAGAGAGGATGGAGGAAGGCATCATTTAGTATGGAGATAAGTGAACGCGGAATCTATGGAAAGGGGGCATAGGAATAGTAAGTTTTCAGATGAATGATTAATCAAATTTCATATTGTGGATCTGCATTCCCCAGACCAACACGCGTTGAGTAGCAGCACATTCCCCAGACCAACACGCGTTGAGTAGCAGCACATTCCCCAGACCAACACGCGTTGAGTAGCAGCACATTCCCCAGACCAACACGCGTTGAGTAGCAGCACATTCCCCAGACCAACACGCGTTGAGTAGCAGCACATTCCCCAGACCAACACGCGTTGAGTAGCAGCACATTCCCCAGACCAACGCGCGTTGAGTAGCAGCACATTCCCCAGACCAACACGCGTTGAGTAGCAGCACATTCCCCAGACCAACACGCGTTGAGTAGCAGCACATTCCCCAGACCAACACGCGTTGAGTAGCAGCACATTCCCCAGACCAACACGCGTTGAGTAGCAGCACTTGACAATTAAAGGCATTGATGCAACACTCACGAGCAGATCTCAACTGTTCGATAACTATTATTGTCTAGGCGGGATGCGTGTAGAATTATATCCTATTTTAGCCTATTTACCTTAGATTTAACCTATTACGCAGATATTCGGAATCTTTTCCAGACAAGCCCCGCCACTAATGCAACACACAAGTTCACCCACTTGTAACTTTCGAAATAATGCACCTATCGACCCGTAGTTGATAAATTGTAATTGAAACAAAAGATTAAGACATTCTTTCGATTAAGAGTAATTTGAAGTCGATAGGTGCATTATTTCGAAAGTTACAAGTGGGTGAACTTTGGTGTTGCATAAGTGGCGGGGCGTGTCTGGAAAAGGTCCGATCTTCATCGTGTACATACGCGGGCGATATTCTGTAGGAGGTTACGTAAGAGGTTACGCGGGCAATATTCTGTAAGAGGTTACGTAAGAGGTTACGCGGGCAATATTCTGTAAGAGGTGACGTAAGAGGTTACGCGGGCAATATTCTGTAAGAGGTTACGTAAGAGGTTACGCGGGCAATATTCTGTAAGAGGTTACGTAAGAGGTTACGCGGGCAATATTCTGTAAGAGGTTACGTAAGAGGTTACGCGGGCAATATTCTGTAAGAGGTTACGAGCGATTACGAGACATACGCGGGCAATATTCTGTAAGAGGTTACGAGCGATTACGAGACATACGCGGGCAATATTCTGTAAGAGGTTACGAGCGATTACGAGACATACGCGGGCAATATTCTGTCAGAGGTTACGAGCGATTACGAGACATACGCGGGCAATATTCTGTCAGAGGTTACGAGCGATTTCGAGAAGTTGACCGAAAACTCTAAAAAGTTTTTTAAGGGAACAGGCTTTGCAGTTTCAGTTGGCGGCTCATTTGAGCGCTTTATACTGACGTGAAGTTTAGCTTACAAATTTAAAGTCAAATGCCTTTAGGATTTGGAGAAGTTGACAAGTTTTTCGTCGTCCGGACACATTCGGACGGTCGTGATTCCGACACCTCGCTTCTACACTTTGACTTCGGCAGGTGAAACTGAGGCCTAATATTCAACTGAATATTCAACTGAAGCCTAATATTCAACTGAATATTCAACTGAAGCCTAATATTCAACTGAATATTCAACTGAAGCCTAATATTCAACTGAATATTCAACTGAAGCCTAATATTCAACTGAAGCCTAATATTCAACTGAAGCCTAATATTCAACTGAAGCCTAATATTCAACTGAATATTCAACTGAAGCCTAATATTCAACTCAAATTTAAAGTCGATTATCGTAAATATTCTTGAAATATCTAAAATTAATTGGATCTTGCATTCATATAATTTTCAATAAGTATTTATGACAATCGAGTTTTTGACTACTGATCGATCATCAGCATTATGAAAAATCTCTCCGTGTACCATCGGTGATTCACGTCGCAGTCAAAGGGTTAAATGCGGAAGATTTCCTTCATGAAACCTGACCTGCGCACACTGTATGTACGCCACGGTAACGGAAACAAGTCAGGGAAATTACACTTCTTCTTGTTCGGCTAGCCAGTAGAAAGGCTTCATTTCAAACAAACTTTATGACGTCACCAAAACGCCATGTCGTTAGGCCAATAGTGGAGACGGATTTGGAGGTAGCAGTGCTACCAGCTGCAATATGAGCGCTGCTATTGGTTCGTTGCCGTGACGTCAGCAAACCTACACAGTCGACAAAAAAGGCTGGTTTGACCCTACCTTATTTCTTCTACCACAACGTACACACATCAGCTGCCTCATGCAACACGTCTCAAGGAGACGTGATAAAGAGGAGCCAGCGGCCTGGAGATTAGGATGCATTTCCGATAGCACTAGGTGTCGCTGTGTGCGCTGATAAGGCGACGATTTGAAGTAGGTAACTTCTAATTAGCGTTCAGAACTGCTCAGTTGCCTTCCTCAATTGGTGCAGAAGGTGCAAGCACTGTAGTTATACCCGGGCACAGATTTCAGGACTGATTTTGTGGAGTAAGTCACATTTATGTATGTGTATATATTTATCTATAATAACATATATATTGTCAAATGAATTTTGTGTAGGATGTAAAACATATCAAAAAGTTATTTAGAGTTTTCTTGATCAAAACAATGGTGTTCCCATGCAAGGTGATAAGGAGGACGGCTCCTTTAGTATGGGCACAAGAGACCGGGGAATGTTATCAGAAGTGTCTCCACACCATGTGCTTACATACAGTCAAATTGAAAGATGTTCATGGTAAAAGAAAAGTGTTCAAATAGAAAGTGATAGGCACAGGAAAAAGATAATCGTAACAAAACTAAATAAAAATTCAATTTCAACAAAAAACTACCTAGCCTTTGGCTTGGGACCCCACCCCTTTCTTCTGGAAGCACTATTCTCCGTAGATGCAATAGTTACACCGCCCTGAAGAGTGCAGGAAAAGAAGCTACTAAAATAACCCAACTTCGCGAATCAGGAGCAAAATCACCAACAGCAGCAGAGCAGTCAACATTTTATGAGGCCCTTAGAATCATGCGGTACCAAGCGTCGCTTCTCAAGAAGTAAGAAAACGGCATCAAAGTTTGGCGACTTAGAAACCATCACACTTCAGCAACCAATAGAGGCATTCGACACTCTGTAGCTATCTTCCTGTACCTGCGACTCAATCTCCAGACGGAGGAAAGTTTTGGGACGACAGCGGTATGCACACACACTCATTTTCGCAAGGTGTGTTTGGCGTTTGGTGCCGTGTGGTTATCGGGGCCTTTGTAAACTGTTGACTGCTCTGCTGCTGTCGGTGACTTCACTCCTGATTCGCTCAGGTGGATTATTTAAAAAAAACATTATTTCCTGCACTCTCTAGTTGGAAAAGCAACAACACGCCTTAGATTTTGTCCCTCTCGACGGGAATGCGGTCGAGGGAAGAAACGGTGCAACTTCAAAATGGAGGACACACGCTTCGTTTAGAACTCTAGGGAGTTACTGACGGAGTTATTTTTTCCCTTTCTTTTCATCCTGTTATTCCCACTATTCCTGCCAATCCTGTCATTCCCGGTATCCCTTCCAATCCTGTCATTCCCGCTATTCCTGCCAATCCTGTCATTCCCGCTATTCCTGCCAATCCTGTCATTCCTGTCATTCCCGCTATTCCTGCCAATCCTGTCATTCCCGCTATTCCTGCCAATCCTGTCATTCCCGCTATTCCTGCCAATCTTGTCATTCCCGCTATTCCTGCCAATCCTGTCATTCCCGCTATCCCTTCCAATCCTGTCATTCCCGCTATTCCTGCCAATCCTGTCATTCCCGCTATTCCTGCCAATCCTGTCATTCCCGCTATTCCTGCCAATCCTGTCATTCCCGCTATTCCTGCCAATCCTGTCATTCCTGTCATTCCCGCTATTCCTGCCAATCCTGTCATTCCCGCTATTCCTGCCAATCCTGTCATTCCCGCTATTCCTGCCAATCCTGTCATTCCCGCTATTCCTGCCAATCTTGTCATTCCCGCTATTCCTGCCAATCCTGTCATTCCCGCTATCCCTTCCAATCCTGTCATTCCCGCTATTCCTGCCAATCCTGTCATTCCCGCTATTCCTGCCAATCCTGTCATTCCTGTCATTCCCGCTATTCCTGCCAATCCTGTCATTCCCGCTATTCCTGCCAATCCTGTCATTCCTGCTTTTCCTTCCAATCCTGTCATTCCTGTCATTCCCGCTATTCCTGCCAATCCTGTCATTCCCGCTATTCCTGTCAATCCTGTCATTCCTGCTATTCCTGCCAATCCTGTCATTCCCGCTATTCCTGCCAATCCTGTCATTCCCGCTATTCCTGCCAATCCTGTCATTCCCGCTATTCCTGCCAATCCTGTCATTCCCGCTATTCCTGCCAATCATGTCATTCCCGCTATTCCTGCCAATCCTGTCATTCCCGCTATTCCTGCCAATCCTGTCATTCCCGCTATTCCTGCCAATCTTGTCATTCCCGCTATTCCTGCCAATCCTGTCATTCCCGCTATCCCTTCCAATCCTGTCATTCCCGCTATTCCTGCCAATCCTGTCATTCCCGCTATTCCTGCCAATCCTGTCATTCCTGTCATTCCCGCTATTCCTGCCAATCCTGTCATTCCCGCTATTCCTGCCAATCCTGTCATTCCTGCTTTTCCTTCCAATCCTGTCATTCCTGTCATTCCCGCTATTCCTGCCAATCCTGTCATTCCCGCTATTCCTGTCAATCCTGTCATTCCTGCTATTCCTGCCAATCCTGTCATTCCCGCTATTCCTGCCAATCCTGTCATTCCCGCTATTCCTGCCAATCCTGTCATTCCCACTATTCCTGCCGATCTTGTCATTCCCGCTATTCCTGCCAATCCTGTCATTCCCGCTATTCCTGCCAATCCTGTCATTCCCGCTATTCCTGCCAATCCTGTCATTCCCACTATTCCTGCTAATCTTGTCATTCCCGCTATTCCTGCCAATCCTGTCATTCCCGCTATTCCTGCCAATCCTGTCATTCCCGCTATTCCTGCCAATTCTGTCATTCCCGCTATTCCTGCCAATCCTGTCATTCCCGCTATTCCTGCCAATCCTGTCGTTCCCGCTATTCCTGCCAATTCTGTCATTCCCGCTATTCCTGCCAATCCTGTCGTTCCCGCTATTCCTGCCAATTCTGTCATTCCCGCTATTCCTGCCAATCCTGTCATTCCCGCTATTCCTGCCAATCCTGTCATTCCCGCTATTCCTGCCAATCCTGTCATTCCCGCTATTCCTGCCAATCCTGTCATTCCCGCTATTCCTGCCAATTCTGTCATTCCGCTATTCCTGCCAATCCTGTCATTCCCGCTATTCCTGCCAATCCTGTCATTCCCGCTATTCCTGCCAATCCTGTCGTTCCCGCTATTCCTGCCAATTCTGTCATTCCCGCTATTCCTGCCAATCCTGTCGTTCCCGCTATTCCTGCCAATCCTGTCATTCCCGCTATTCCTGCCAATCCTGTCATTCCCGCTATTCCTGCCAATCCTGTCATTCCCGCTATTCCTGCCAATTCTGTCATTCCCGCTATTCCTGCCAATCCTGTCATTCCCGCTATTCCTGCCAATCCTGTCATTCCCGCTATTCCTCCCAATCCTGTCATTCCCGCTATTCCTGCCAATTCTGTCATTCCCGCTATTCCTGCCAATCCTGTCATTCCCGCTATTCCTGCCAATCCTGTCGTTCCCGCTATTCCTGCCAATTCTGTCATTCCCGCTATTCCTGCCAATCCTGTCGTTCCCGCTATTCCTGCCAATCCTGTCGTTCCCGCTATTCCTGCCAATTCTGTCATTCCCGCTATTCCTGCCAATCCTGTCATTCCCGCTATTCCTGCCAATTCTGTCATTCCCGCTATTCCTGCCAATTCTGTCATTCCCGCTATTCCTGCCAATCCTGTCATTCCCGCTATTCCTGCCAATTCTGTCATTCCCGCTATTCCTGCCAATTCTGTCATTCCCGCTATTCCTGCCAATCCTGTCATTCCCGCTATTCCTGCCAATTCTGTCATTCCCGCTATTCCTGCCAATCCTGTCATTCCCGCTATTCCTGCCAATCCTGTCATTCCCGCTATTCCTGCCAATCTTGTCATTCCCGCTATTCCTGCCAATCCTGTCATTCCCGCTATTCCTGCCAATTTTGTCATTCCCGCTATTCCTGCCAATCCTGTCATTCCCGCTATTCCTGCCAATCCTGTTATTCCCGCTATTCCTGCCAATCCTGTCATTCCCGCTATTCCTGCCAATCCTGTCATTCCCGCTATTCCTGCCAATTCTGTCATTTCTGTAAATCTTTGCTGATACTGCCATTTCCGCCATTTTTGCTGAATTGCCTCCAATTCTGACAACCCAGCTGTTCCTGGCCATTCCAGCATCTCTCCCCCACCGCGACCCGGCCAGACGTAGGCCGCATTCACGTACCCTCTCGAGAGTCCATCTCTCCCCCACCGCGACCCGGCCAGACGTAGGCCGCATTCACGTACCCCTCTCGAGAGTCCATCTCTCCCCCACCGCGACCCGGTCAGACGTAGGCCGCATTCACGTACCCTCTCGAGAGTCCATCTCTCCCCCACCGCGACCCGGCCAGACGTAGGCCGCATTCACGTACCCTCTCGAGAGTCCATCTCTCCCCCACCGCGACCCGGCCAGACGTAGGCCGCATTCACGTACCCTCTCGAGAGTCCATCTCTCCCCCACCGCGACCCGGCCAGACGTAGGCCGCATTCACGTACCCTCTCAAGAGTCCATCTCTCCCCCACCGCGACCCGGTCAGACGTAGGCCGCATTCACGTACCCCTCTCGAGAGTCCATCTCTCCCCCACCGCGACCCGGCCAGACGTAGGCCGCATTCACGTACCCCTCTCGAGAGTCCATCTCTCCCCCACCGCGACCCGGCCAGACGTAGGCCGCATTCACGTACCCCTCTCGAGAGTCCATCTCTCCCCCACCGCGACCCGGCCAGACGTAGGCCGCATTCACGTACCCCTCTCGAGAGTCCATCTCTCCCCCACCGCGACCCGGCCAGACGTAGGCCGCATTCACGTACCCCTCTCGAGAGTCCATCTCTCCCCCACCGCGACCCGGCCAGACGTAGGCCGCATTCACGTACCCCTCTCGAGAGTCCATCTCTCCCCCACCGCGACCCGGCCAGACGTAGGCCGCATTCACGTACCCCTCTCGAGAGTCCATCTCTCCCCCACCGCGATCCGGCCAGACGTAGGCCGCATTCACGTACCCTCTCGAGAGTCCATCTCTCCCCCACCGCGACCCGGCCAGACGTAGGCCGCATTCACGTACCCTCTCGAGAGTCCATCTCTCCCCCACCGCGACCCGGCCAGACGTAGGCCGCATTCACGTACCCTCTCGAGAGTCCATCTCTCCCCCACCGCGACCCGGTCAGACGTAGGCCGCATTCACGTACCCTCTCGAGAGTCCATCTCTCCCCCACCGCGACCCGGTCAGACGTAGGCCGCATTCACGTACCCCTCTCGAGAGTCCATCTCTCCCCCACCGCGACCCGGCCAGACGTAGGCCGCATTCACGTACCCCTCTCGAGAGTCCATCTCTCCCCCACCGCGACCCGGCCAGACGTAGGCCGCATTCACGTACCCCTCTCGAGAGTCCATCTCTCCCCCACCGCGACCCGGCCAGACGTAGGCCGCATTCACGTACCCCTCTCGAGAGTCCATCTCTCCCCCACCGCGACCCGGCCAGACGTAGGCCGCATTCACGTACCCCTCTCGAGAGTCCATCTCTCCCCCACCGCGACCCGGCCAGACGTAGGCCGCATTCACGTACCCCTCTCGAGAGTCCACTTCACAAGGAGAACTAATCTGCTCTTGAGCGGCAAATAGGTAAAGAACAAAAAGAAAAAAAACGGTTTATTTCCAATAAAGTCCTCACATAAAATGTTAAAGCATTGGTTTTCAAAATACCTTAACATTAACATCCTTAATTGATGGAAGCACATCGGTATCGTTATACCCATATAAAATGTTGAAACAAGAAATTATTGAGCAGTAGAATGCCACAAAGTGCATATTTTCACCACACCGCTGATAACAACGCAGAGATACGCGTCAGGCTTCGGACCTATGCTCAGAGGCCCGCAAAGTTACGCTTCGCTCGCGTAGGAGTCGCTGCGATAAGGTGGATGTGCTATCGTAACCCTTTAAGGCCCACATTTTTATACTCATATTACCGTTATCACAACCACTATCACTAGACCGACACTGGCATTAGGTAGCCACTCTTATCAAGATGTTGAAGTAACTGCCACTCGGCGGTGAAGTTCAGAGGACAGATTAGTGAACAAATTGAATAAGAAATACAATATATTATTGTTATTTTTGAAAGAGGACCGTACAGTCCGCTTGGGCGTTGAAGGGTTAAGGGGCTTGCTGCGTCGGTGCGGTGTGGCGGCCGGCGCGGGGTGGAGGTTTGGGTGCTGGTGGGCAGCTCAGAGTCTGTAATGCTGTTTTCATGATGATGGTGTCTATGATGAGGTTTGATGATAATAATGTCTATAATACTGTTAAATGATATTAATGTCTATAATGCTGTTTTCATGATAATAAAGTCTATGATGCTGTTTGCGATAAAGTCTATAATACCGTTTTGCTAATAATAATGTTTATGATAGAGTATGTAATGTCTTAACCCTTTAACGCCCCAGAGGACACCAGTGTCCTCTTTCAAAATTCCCCTTCAATATATTTTATTTCTTATTCAATTAGTTCCCTAATGTGTTCTTTGAAGTTCTCTGCCGAGTGGCAGTTCTTATCCCATCCTGATATCGGTGACTGCCAGATGCCAGCGCCAGTTTAGTGACGGTGGTTGTGTTAACGGTAATATGAATACAAAAATTCGGACGTTAAAGGGTTAATAACAGTGTTTTAATAATAATGATGCCTACAATAACGTTTCAATAGTGTTTTGATAATAATGTCTAAAATACTATAATAATAATAATAATAATAATAATAATAATAATAATAATAATAATAATAATATCAATAATATTGTTTTTATACAATAGCGTTTTCAACAACGCATCATTACTTAACTTGTATCTTCTTTTCAAATTGTAGTCACATATCACCAAACCTTGACTGCGTGTGGTGTGGCCGCTGTGTGGTGTGGCCGCTGTGTGGTGTGGCCGCTGTGTGGTGTGGCCGCTGTGTGGTGTGGCCGCTGTGTGGTGTGGCCGCTGTGTGGTGTGGCCGCTGTGTGGTGTGGCCGCTGTGTGGTGTGGCCGCTGTGTGGTGTGGCCGCTGTGTGGTGTGGCTGTTGTGTGGTGTGTGTCTGTTGTGTGGTGTGTGTCTGTTGTGTAGTGTGTGTCTGTTGTGTAGTGTGTGTCTGTTGTGTAGTGTGTCTGTTGTGTAGTGTGTCTGTTGTGTGGTGTGTGTCTGTTGTGTGGTGTGTGTCTGTTCTGTGGTGTGTGTCTGTTGTGTAGTGTGTGTCTGTTGTGTGGTGTGTGTCTGTTGTGTGGTGTGTGTCTGTTGTGTGGTGTGTGTCTGTTGTGTGGTGTGTGTCTGTTGTGTGGTGTGTGTCTGTTGTGTGGTGTGTGTCTGTTGTGTGGTGTGTGTCTGTTGTGTAGTGTGTGTCTGTTGTGTGGTGTGTGTCTGTTGTGTGGTGTGTGTCTGTTGTGTGGTGTGTGTCTTGTGTGGTGTGTGTCTGTTGTGTAGTGTGTCTGTTGTGTAGTGTGTGTCTGTTGTGTAGTGTGTGTCTGTTGTGTGGTGTGTGTCTGTTGTGTGGTGTGTGTGTCGTGTGGTGTGTGTCTGCTGTGTGGTGTGTCTGCTGTGTGGTGTGGCTGTTGTGTGGTGTGGCTGCTGTGTGGTGTAGCCGCTGTGTGGTGTAGCCGCTGTGTGGTGTGGTTGCTGTGTGGTGTGGCCGCTGTGTGGTGTGGCCGCTGTGTGGTGTGTGTCTGTTGTGTAGTGTGTGTCTGTTGTGTAGTGTGTGTCTGTTGTGTGGTGTGTGTCTGTTGTGTGGTGTGTGTCTGTTGTGTGGTGTGTGTCTGTTGTGTGGTGTGTGTCTGTTGTGTGGTGTGTGTCTGTTGTGTGGTGTGTGTCTGTTGTGTGGTGTGTCTGTTGTGTGGTGTGTGTCTGTTGTGTGGTGTGTGTGTCTGTTGTGTGGTGTGTGTCTGTTGTGTGGTGTGTGTCTTGTGTGGTGTGTGTCTGTTGTGTAGTGTGTGTCTGTTGTGTAGTGTGTGTCTGTTGTGTAGTGTGTCTGTTGTGTGGTGTGTGTCTGTTGTGTGGTGTGTGTCTGCTGTGTGGTGTGGCTGTTGTGTGGTGTGGCTGCTGTGTGGTGTAGCCGCTGTGTGGTGTGCCGCTGTGTGGTGTGGTTGCTGTGTGGTGTGGCTGCTGTGTGGTGTGGCCGCTGTGTGGTGTGGCCGCTGTGTGGTGTGGCTGCTGTGTGGTGTAGCCGCTGTGTGGTGTAGCCGCTGTGTGGTGTAGCCGCTGTGTGGTGTAGCCGCTGTGTGGTGTGGCCGCTGTGTGGTGTAGCCGCTGTGTGGTGTAGCCGCTGTGTGGTGTGGCTGCTGTGTGGTGTAGCCGCTGTGTGGTGTGGCCGCTGTGTGGTGTGGTTGTTGTGTGGTGTGGCTGCTGTGTAGTCCCCTGCAGGTGAGCACACAACCCAACACTCAACACACCACCTCGCCACACACAGGAACACGGCTCCCAGTAAATTGCTCACAACTGTCCCGTGAAATAAATCATCACAAATCATCAAAAATCACCAGAAATCACCAGAAATAATTAGAAATCATCAGAAATCATCAGATTAAATCATGCCCACAGAAATAAATCACCACAGGCCGGTCTTCGGTCAAAGAACGTGAGGCAACATACCACCAGCCGCCGCACCGCGTCACGGCCTCACGGAACAAAAATCGAAAAAACTCTTGGAGGAGCGGAAGCGCCACAGTGCATCACGGTGTGTGTGTGTGTGTCATCCACGTTTTGTTGAATTTGGTACAGCAACGGCCGTGCAGTGGCCATGCAGTGGCCGTGCAGTGGCCGTGCAGTGGCCGTGCAGTGGCCATGCAGTGGCCGTGCAGTGGCCGTACAAAGTACACCTGAGGGCACACACCAGAAATAGCCGCCGCTGCCTCATACCCTCGTAAGGTGAGGGCAAATACGGCCTTCCACTGACCGCTCAGTGCGCCTGCAGCGGCCGTCGAGTGAGGGTGTGTCGCTCGCCAGCTCTGGCGGTCGGTGTATGGGAGCGCGAGAACAACTCCGCTCTCAAATGCGGAATTGACACGCAGTGTGGGTCTGAAGTGAAGAAATAATACAAGTGCCCAGTTTGTTGTGCTCGATGGGAATGCGGGAGTTCAGTAATTAGTGATAATATATCGATTCGAAGGGGATTTTACTGCAGGTGGAGCAATACACAAAAGAGCCGCGCTAGGGCAGGCCTATGCAGCTTTGCGCTAAGCTCTCAGAGCCTCTCGAGTATTGTTCATTTCTTATAAATTCCCAAACACAAAAAAGAAAAACTCAACTCATGAACGGTTGTCTTAGGTCGCTGTTGAATGAAGTTCTATGCTCTCGAATATCGCGGGTTGAAAACGGACCTTAAATATTTTCGTCGCATGCATCGCTAGTGGCGCTGCTGCTGGTGTTTGTGGTGCTTGTGGTGCTGGTGGTGCTGGTGGTGCTTTTGGTGCTGGTGGTGCTTTTGGTGCTGGTGGTGCTTGTGGTGCGGGTGGTGCTGGTGGTGCTTGTGGTGCTGGTGGTGCTTTTGGTGCTGGTGGTGCTGGTGGTGCTTGTGGTGCAGGTGGTGCTTGCTGGTGCCTGCGATAGCAAGACCGCCTTCATACAATTTCCAAGCATTATTTCCCTAACTAGAACTCTAAAGCGGCCCATAGGCGATCAATTGTATTGTCAATATCATTGACAAATGATGAATATTGACAATTTAATTGATTGTCTGTGGGCTTGATTGACGACCGTCAAATAATTGACTTGTGGGCAAAAACAAGTTTCATCAATATATTGAGTCAATGATATTGACATTAAATTTATCGTCCATGGGCCGCTTAAGTCATTTGAGAAAGAATCAGTTCTCAACTGAAAATTATTCTTCTATAAGTCGCAATTACACAATAAACTCGAAATGTAAATCAAGTTCGTTAAAATACATTGCATCTACTTTATCGTAAAATTTAAGTTCCTAGTTGTGAATAACATAATCCTCAAGCTATCTCATTTATAGAATTGAACATGATCCGTTTAACTTATTCGAACGAAAATGAGCGTTGTGTGGTGTGCATTTTTGCTTCTTTTATCCTTGTGCGTATGTTGGATACAGAGCTCAGATCAATGTTTCACACGACATAATTAAACTTTAGCATCGACAGTTCATTGACCGAAGGGAATTAACGACGTATGTTAAATGCGCACACTCTGTAATATTAACCAGCAGGACCCGGGGAAATACCGTGGACAATGTCATCGTGAAGCTAGGTGGATCCATTTAGAAAATCTGTCAACATAACCTAACCTATCATAATCTATCCTAACCTAAGCTACCATAATCTATCCTAACCTAACCTACCATAACCTATCCTAACCTTTCATAACCAATCCTATTCTAACCCAACATTTCCTAGTCTTAGACTATCGAAACTTATAGATTTGTGTGCAAGATACGGTTCTCTAATTAAGTATATGTCTCAACAATTTGTTTAAACGAAATGTCAAACAAATCAATGCTTGTTTTCCTTCAAGTGAGTCTCAAGATATGAATGCCAAACAAATATATCCATCCCAACAGTACCCGCCATTATAATATTCTTGTACTTGTGCACTGGTGAAACTCGTATCACAGATACGGTCATTGAGCGTCCTTGTGAGCGTCACAAACACACGCACCAACCAATCAAGCAACAACTGTGTATGATTATTTAATTAATTATTAGCTAAAAAGTTTTTAAAAACAATTGCTATATCTTTTTCATCGCGATAAGCTGCATTTTCTTGATACCTAGATTCAATTTTCACGCACTATTTTCGATTTATAAACAAAAGTGAGCACGTGCCAGATTTTCTATATCGTTTGAATGGTATCTATGATACCATCCAAGCAATCAAATCCCCATAGTGATAACCTGGGATAAATTACTCACAAAACAAGTATATTTATTTATAAATTTATGGAGACATGTGGCGTTTTATTATGTAGTGTTGATAAGAGATATTTCTTTACAACGGATATTGACTATTGCTCCATTATTCAACCGTGGCTAAATAAAATATTGACCGTGAAAAGGTACTGCATTACATCCACTATGTTGTTCGCATATATCATGATTTTCGTGTGACAAATTGAGAAGAACAAAGTTTGGTAGTAAAATTATTTCCGGCTTAAGAGTTAACTTTTAAATTATTGATTAAAAGTGTAATTCTGACGCGGAAATTGACTTTTTCCCACATGGTAAATGGTTCGTATTCCCACATGGTAACTGGTTGGTATTCCCACATGGTAAATGGTTGGTATTCCCACATGGTAAATGGTTGGTATTCCCACATGGTAACTGGTTGGTATTCCCACATGGTAAATGGTTGGTATTCCCACATGGTAAATGGTTGGTATTCCCACATGGTAAATGGTTGGTTTCCCACATGGTAACTGGTTGGTATTCCCACATGGTGAATGGTTGGTATTCCCACATGGTGAATGGTTGGTTTCCCACATGGTAACTCGTTGGTATTCCCACATGGTAAATGGTTGGTATTCCCACATGGTAAATGGTTCGTATTCCCACATGGTAACTGGTTGGTATTCCCACATGGTAAATGGTTGGTATTCCCACATGGTGAATGGTTGGTTTCCCACATGGTAACTCGTTGGTATTCCCACATGGTAAATGGTTGGTATTCCCACAGGGTAAATGGTTGGTTTCCCACATGGTAACTGGTTGGTATTCCCACATGGTGAATGGTTGGTATTCCCACATGGTGAATGGTTGGTATTCCCACATGGTAAATGGTTGGTATTCCCACATGGTAAATGGTTGGTATTCCCACATGGTAAATGGTTGGTATTCCCACATGGTAACTGGTTGGTATTCCCACATGGTAAATGGTTGGTATTCCCACATGGTAAATGGTTGGTATTCCCACATGGTAAATGGTTGGTATTCCCACATGGTAAATGGTTGGTATTCCCACATGGTAAATGGTCGGTATTCCCACATGGTAAATGGTTGGTATTCCCACATGGTAAATGGTTGGTATTCCCACATGGTAAATGGTTGGTATTCCCACATGGTAAATGGTTGGTATTCCCACATGGTAAATGGTTGGTATTCCCACATGGTAAATGGTTCGTATTCCCACATGGTAAATGGTTGGTTTCCCACATGGTAACTGGTTGGTATTCCCACATGGTGAATGGTTGGTATTCCCACATGGTAAATGGTTGGTATTCCCACATGGTAAATGGTTGGTATTCCCACATGGTATATGGTTCGTATTCCCACATGGTAAATGGTTCGTATTCCCACATGGTAACTGGTTGGTATTCCCACATGGTAACTGGTTGGTATTCCCACATGGTAAATGGTTGGTATTCCCACATGGTAAATGGTTGGTATTCCCACATGGTAAATAGTTGGTATTCCCACATGGTAAATGGTTGGTATTCCCACATGGTAAATGGTTGGTATTCCAACATGGTAAATGGTTCGTATTTCCACATGGTAAATGGTTGGTTTCCCACATGGTAACTGGTTGGTATTCCCACATGGTAAATGGTTGGTATTCCCACATGGTAAATGGTTGGTATTCCCACATGGTAAATGGTTGGTATTCCCACATGGTAAATGGTTGGTATTCCCACATGGTAAATGGTTGGTATTCCCACATGGTAAATGGTTCGTATTCCCACATGGTAAATGGTTGGTTTCCCACATGGTAACTGGTTGGTATTCCCACATGGTAAATGGTTGGTATTCATACATGGTAAATGGTTGGTATTCCCACATGGTAACTGGTTGGTATTCCCACATGGTAAATGGTTGGTATTCCCTCATGGTAAATGGTTCATATTCCCACATGGTGAATGGTTGGTATTCCCTCATGGTAAAGGGTTCGTATTCCCTCATGGTAAATGGTTCGTATTCCCTCATGGTAAATGGTTCGTATTCCCTCATGGTAAATGGTTCCTATTCCCTCATGGTAAATGGTTCGTATTCCCTCATGGTAAATGGTTCGTATTCCCTCATGGTAAATGGTTCGTATTCCCTCATGGTAAATGGTTCGTATTCCCACATGGTAAATGGTTCATATTCCCACATGGTAACTGGTTGGTATTCCCACATGGTAAATGGTTGGTATTCCCACATGGTAAATGGTTGGTATTCCCACATGGTAAATGGTTCGTATTCCCTCATGGTAAATGGTTGGTATTCCCACATGGTAAATTGTTCATATTCCTACATGGTAAATGGTTGGTATTCCCACATGGTAAATTGTTCATATTCCCACATGGTAAATGGTTGGTATTCCCACATGGTAAATTGTTCATATTCCCACATGGTAAATGGTTGGTATTCCCACATGGTAAATTGTTCATATTCCCACATGGTAACTGGTTGGTATTCCCACATGGTAAATGGATGGTATTCAATGAAATAGAAAGTAATCAGTTAAACTTTAACAAACCACACGTTCATAACGAAGGACTTTAGTTTAATTTAGAGAAACTTGATTTACATTTGAAGGAACTTGAGTTTCATGAAAAGATCACAATTTTCAACGCGAGAAACCTGACTTAGACTTGGATGAAGCAGACCTGATAATGGTATAAATGTGGCTGGAATTTGAACAATTTAAACAATTTATTTACCACAAGCGACACAGCAATAGATTGTTCCGTAAGTCCAGTACAACGGACACGTTTGTGTATAGCTTCCTGTGTGCCCGAAAAGTTCAGAGACTTCTAAGGCATCTCACCACCAACGCTATTCTAAGGTGTACAATTATGTTCAGCCTAATTCACTTAACATAGTTACGCACTAGACTGATCAATGATTAATTCACTCGAGATTCGTTGCTCATTTTGCAAAGTAGTTTATAAGGGCCAGATGCTACCAGTATATTCTAGAAAAGACTCGAGAACAGACTGATGGTCATTTTCATTACCATGGCAAATTACCCTCTCAGGATGAGTCATTTACGAGAAATAATTTGACTTGGTTATCTAACGTGCGTAATATTTCGAGAGGAGAAGGTATTCACGATTCATTTTGAAAGCTTTGTAAAGATTTCTTTCACGGATCTCCTAAAGGGTTGAATTTCAAGTCTTAGTTCCAACGAAGAGGATACTGTGTTGTGACCGAGCTTTCGAATGATAAGGAAGCATGAAGTTACTTCTATTTCGCGTTAAATGGTCGTGATGACCAGTTTGTGCAGTTAATAATTGTTTGAGACCTTTGTCACCATCATTGGTCATGGTTTTATACATGAACTTGCATATGGAGAGTGCGTAGAGATCCAGAAGATTAAGTATTTATAAACTTTTGAATGAATCATCCGTGCGAGCATTATATTCTAGTTTCTTTACCGCTCTAATCGCTCTTCTGTGTAGAGTAACGAGTGCAGTGATTTTAGCTTTATCGGTTCTGCACCATGCAGCTATTCCGCATTGTAAGTGTGGTGAAAGTGAAGTATTTGCAGAGCTTCTTCAGGCAATACAATATTCATTTTATGGAGGATTCCATTGCATTTCGAAGACTTAGTACGAATATGAGCAACTGGTCTTTGAAGGTCTGATGTTTATCTATTTTAATCCCTTCGAACTTACATGAATTATTTTCTTTGATTTGACCTTCGCCATTTTTAATGCGGGGAAGAGATATATTTCTCTTGTATAAGAACATAATATATTTTGTCTTATCGGTATATAGCCTTAGTTTATTAGCTTTAAGCCCCACTGAACCATTTGGAGCTCGTTATTGATACTCTCCACAATAAGAGCGCGATTTTGATTAAGAAGAAGCCGATGAGCCACAGAAAGCGTGCTGCCATCGACAAAAATTGAATGAATTTAAAAATGATGTAAATATAATGATATCGTTGATGAAGATTAAAAATAGGAGAAGCCAACGGACAGACCCTTGGGGACCTCAATGTCTGGTTGTCTGCAGTTTCAATTGTGCATCGTCAATGACAACGTATTGCTTCCGATTTGTTAGGTATGATTTGAACCCATCATGCGCAACTCCTCTAATGCCACAACAGTTGAGCTTCGAAAGCAATATGCTTGTGTCCACACAATCGAATGCTTTTTAAAAGTCAAGAAATACTGAGAAGACAAGCTTATTCCTATATTGGAATATATCGCATGCAGCACACCTGGTATAATGGCATAAATGGGGCTGGTCTGAAGCTGCGTTTAAATATTGTAATCAATTTCTTTTTTCAATGACGCTGTATCTTGAGAAACCTAAGACGAGACTGGTAAGCGAATGCAAATGATTACATGGCTTCTTGAGTGGCATTACGCTCTAAATGTCTCGCCAGCTGGCGGAAATGAGATGAGGTATTAATAAAAGCCTCCCTAACCGCAACAGAGGCGTTCCAAAAAGAGGGATGAGGAAGGCATTATTTAGTATGAAGTTAAGGAAACTCGGAATATATGCACAAAACGCATAGAAACAGAAGTTGAGAAAGAAGTTCACGAAACGAGACAAAAGTTGAAAAATAAAGTAGTAGGTGCTGAAAAACAGGACCGTAGTAAACCAAAAAAAGATTGTCCATAATAAAAATGATTTTAACCAGAGAAAGGCCTGCCTAACCGTTTGCTCGAGACCTTACATATTTCCCCTGGGAGCGCTAATTCCCATAACGACAATAGTTGTATCCCCTGAGGAACATCACATACTTATCGCATGCTGCAATATTTCAGCTCAAGTTCACTGATAAGATTTTAGACGTGTTGGTCGTACCACAATGCAGTCAACAAAAAGATCTGCAGGCAAATCAGAGCGCAAGTTGAATAGGTATAAGGCCCATTTCACACCGAGCTAGCAAAGCAGCATCTAGCAAGCTCGCATGAGCTATCTAGCAGATGGTCTGCGAGACTGGGAGGCAGGAATAACATTGTCATCTCGCATGCTGGATGCTGGATGAAACGTGCGAGTTCAGTGTGAAGGCAACGGCTCGCAATAGTGCTATTCCTACCTACCAGTCTCGCACACCGTCGCTAGATAGCTCATGCGAACTTACTAAATGCTGCTTTGCTAGCTCGGTGTGAAATGGGCCTCAGCAGTTCCCTCACACCACACTGCGCAAACACCAATCAACACTTCAACCCGTGTTATTGAAATTAGTACTTGTGGGTTATCTGTCACAACTTCCTAGGGCAAAAAAATACTGCTTCTGATTCGGAAACGTAATTTATATGGCAAAATAAAAAATATAAATGTAAATAAATAATTTAAATTCATAATAACTTAATTGAGCTAACCTAACCTAACCTAAACATAAAAAATAAATTAAAAGTGGAGCCAGATAACCTAGAAATTCATCGAAGGAAATATGATAGACTTCGCCACACTGGGCACTGTCTGCGTCGCTCATTTGCACAGCGAAATTCGTTCCTTCCAGCCTCCTGCAAAACATTTGTTCTGCTAATGAAAAGAGTGGCGTTTTTAATGAGGGAACATCCCTGGGTGCTCAAGTCGCGCGGCTGATTTGGCTGCGCCTAATGAGGCCGCCATCTTGGTCGTCATTTGGGCTATGCAGCACGGGACTGTGTGGCTGCGTCGGGTGGTGGGGTTGTTTCTGCTTACTTGGCTGTGAACATGGCTGCGTCATGGCCTGACGTGGCCATACATGAACTCGTGTAGCTCTCGTGAACCATGCACGAGCTGGACCCTAACTCCCTTGCAGTAAAAAAAAAAAATAAAAGGAAGCGCATATTTCTAAAATGTTGATACAAATGTAATACGTTGTGTTTTTGATATTTCCTTATGCAAAGGACCTTATATCTAAACGGGACAAACACTACAACAACTATATTCCTATCTATAGCTGCGCCATGGTGGAATCAACTGAGAGCGCAGCAGTAAAAATGTGTTGACTTTGTTTACTGGAAGTTAGAAAAGTATACGAAAAGAAGTATGACATTCTACTGACAAGTGAAGAGGGAAAACATGGAGACGTGCATGCAGCAACACAAGAAAGAATGAAAAGTAGAAAATAAACTACATTTCCCGAGCAAGTTGTTGCATGAACACAATGCGACCAATACAGATTTGAAATATTTCATAACACAAAGTTCTAAAATTGATAGACAAGCACAAGACGTCGACAACAGCCGTGTCGGGGGTTGAATATCTCATTAAGGAGAACAAAATTAAAATCTGTTCTCTTAGATATTTTACGCGCACCACGCGCGCAGTACACGCTCCTGAGAGCAGGCCGTGTGAGCAGGCCGTGTGAGCAGGCCGTGTGAGCAGGCCGTGTGAGCAGGCCGTGTGAGCAGGCCGTGTGAGCAGGCCGTGTGAGCAGGCCGTGTGAGCAGGCCGTGTGAGCAGGCCGTGTGAGCAGGCCGTGTGAGCAGGCCGTGTGAGCAGGCCGTGTGAGCAGGCCGTGTGAGCAGGCCGTGTGAGCAGGCCGTGTGAGCAGGCCGTGTGAGCAGGCCGTGTGAGCAGGCCGTGTGAGCAGGCCGTGTGAGCAGGCCGTGTGAGCAGGCCGTGTGAGCAGGCCGTGTGAGCAGGCCGTGTGAGCAGGCCGTGTGAGCAGGCCGTGTGAGCAGGCCGTGTGAGCAGGCCGTGTGAGCAGGCCGTGTGAGCAGGCCGTGTGAGCAGGCCGTGTGAGCAGGCCGTGAGAGCAGGCCGTGTGAGCAGGCCGTGTGAGCAGGCCGTGTGAGCAGGCCGTGTGAGCAGGTCCCTCACTCCACACCAGCGCCAGGCCTGCGTACGTAGGCCGTCGCTGGCACTAAATAAACAGCAGCGCAGCCAGCGGGTCACGGGGCCATGGCCCCCTACCCCCACAAAAAGCTGAGATGGGGCCAGTTTCAGTCGCCGTTTTAAGTAAACGAATAAAAAGTTTGCTGATATTTAGTGTCTGCCACCCCCCAAAAAATAAATGTCAGAGAAATTACCACCCCTCCTCAAAAAAAAAAATGTTCGGCTGGCTGCGCCCCAAAGTGTTCAAAGTACAGTGGGTGGAGGTAAGTCATTTTGTAACTAACTACAACTAAGCAATCGACATTCCAGAAACTTGAAACTAGTTTTCGTGCACACATATGAAGCTCATTATTGGGAGGCAGTTTACGAGAAGAAATGCTATCGCTCAGGTTTATGGCTGAGTTAAAATAACCGAAGTGGAAAATGATTTTTTTCTCACTGAAAATGTTACCTCTGCATTTTGACTTGCCGAGTCATGAGGGAAAATTAACATGAAATTTTCATTACTTTGCAGTAATGGAAAATTCATTAAATTCAAAAATTCATTCATTTTCGAAAAAAAATTATTTCTTCGAGGTCATTGCTATGCTTCCTTTACACTAATGCCCCCCTCTTTTCACTGCGCAGATTACATAGGTTGTTATTTTAGGGTAAATTTATATTTTCTTCAGTAAATTATATTCGTAGAATTGAATTTTTTTTACATTACTGAACTGAATTTCATTTTAATTTTGTTATCACAATTTTGTTTCGAGCGACACGAGCGCGATGTGGTTCATGGGGGTCCAGCAGTGGCGGTTCACGAGCACCACCTCCCTGCCGCGCTGCCACTTCCGTCAGAGCACCACC
Organism: Morinoia aosen; assembly: GCA_030386875.1. Classification (NCBI taxonomy): domain Eukaryota; kingdom Metazoa; phylum Arthropoda; class Malacostraca; order Amphipoda; family Talitridae; genus Morinoia; species Morinoia aosen. Next base: position 28,860,257 of record CM059556.1, read on the forward strand.
GAGCCCAACGACTTCAAAACAAGCGACTACACGCCCACTGAAGAGGAACCAGACCAATTCTACCAGATGACTCGTGATGACGACGGTAGCTATAGCAACCACTTTACTCTGGGCATGGATCCCGTGAGGTACCAAGGCATGAGTGCCACAACATACACTACTGCAGACACAGATCCTAGCGCTGACGTCGATGCACGTTACAATAGAGAGGCGTGCATGAGGTACCAAGACGTGAGTGGTACAACATACACCACTGCAGACACCGATACTAGCGCTGACAACGAAAAAAGTTACAACAGAGACGCGGGCAGACCCGCTGACGAACCATCAAATACCGACCCAAACGCTGACCGTACACACACAAGGCTGTCGTACTGTCCAGGGCAGGCGGAGGTAGGGACGTACGCTCCTGATGTTGCAGACCTCATCCAGTACCTGCTCCCTAATGGCATCTCCGCTCCCACCCTCACTGAACCCTCGGCTGTATCTTCAACTTCCCCTCAGCGTGTTGATTCTACTGGTTTGAGTACTCAACCACCTTCCAACAGCTTTCCACCAGCAACTTTCGATGATAGACCTAGTCATTCTTGCGGTAGTAACTCTAGTCAAACTATTCCTCAATCTCAGGAAGTAGAGCAGTTTCCCTCGACTTCCGGTGATTTCTTCAGTTGCAAGTACTCCTACCCTGGCGTCAGAAGAGATTCGTCTCGTGCTCAAAACCTGCGCCACGCCTCAAGTGCCGTCACCAACTCCGTTCCTGCTAATCAGTTGATATCATTTCCAAGAAATCTCTCGAGTAAGCCGAGATCTGTCGAGAGACTTCCGAGCGACGACGTTGATGAGAGCAGCTGTCGTATTTCCAATGAACGCGCAGACCATGAAAGTGGTAATAGCGAAGGCAGTGATTTTTTACGTAATGAAAATTTGCCCACGCCCACACGAAATAAAGTTACTACTGAACTTAACAGAAATGTCGACTCCAATGCCAATTTGAGAAGCAGTTCCTCAGAAGATCTGACAAGCAGCGCCGTACCCCCGAGTGTTGCATCACAAAGTACGTCTAAAGTTCGGAGAAGTTCGAAACGCGATCAAGATATCAATAATCGCGCTCGTCTTGGAGACAGCGCTGGAGGTCACGTGAGGGTTCACATACCCGACTTGCACGGGGACAGCAATGATATGCCTTATGAAACTTATGGATTCGTGGGATACCCTCGCTACTCGAGAACGTTTTCAAACCCAGACGACGACAGGAGGTTTCAGGCTTATAAGAACAGGTACCAGCCGGGAATAGACTCGTCCATCCTGGCGAACGAACCTTATGAAGTGGAAGACTCAATCACCGCCGAATCTTCACGACTGTTTGCTCTGAACAACTCCAGGAACGCGAGCGGCCGGCCCTACACCTACCACCACAGCAACTACCCCACGCGCAACTTCAGCTTCAACTCGAGATCAACGAGCGCAAACACCTTGTACTCGGACGCCGCCAGATCTCAGTATGTGAGCTTCAACGATCCGGTCCGAGTGGAGTGGTCGTACTCCCAGCGGGACTTTCTGAGGCGAGGGGCGGGTGTCCTAGGGGACTCCATAAACCCTAACCGGACTCCAAATGGAGCGGTCGTGGCTCCATCTTATCAGCAGATAGAGGGCGTTGGATGCGAGCGCGGCCGAGACTGGCCGGGCAGGCCGCTGCTGGACCACGGCGTCGCTAAGGACTGGTACAAGACCGTCGGCATCGTGGCCTTCTCCTCCGCCTTCATCTTCGCTGTCGCCCTCATGATGAGTGTGAGTTGTGACTCATGAGTGTAAGTTGTAACTCATGAGTGTGAGTTGTAACTATATAGTAGCCCTCAGGATGAGTGTGAGCTGTGACTTGAGAGAGCGCTGCCACTTGCACCGAGTTGTGTCGTCTTTGAAGACCACAAAAGCCGCCAGGCAACATTCATGGTGGTGCAACTCAGCACAAAATGTTGCATGTTGGCATACGACATCAAGTCAAACATAGTTCCTATGTCCCTAAAAATCTGCTTTCTCAGCTGTGTATCGTAAGACCTTGCAATCGCTTCACTTCGGTACGCAGACATGCATTGTCTGAATATGTAATTTCGGCCTCGACGGAAAAATACCCACTATTTAACGGCACTCTTGATTAAATTGTAAATATTCTCTCACGCACTATAGATCGGAACAAATATTAAAAAACAAGACTTTGAACGATATGAAACATATAATGAAGAAATGAAGTGTATAAATAACTAGATGAAATAAATAATGAACTAGAAGAAATAAATGATAATCTAGATGAAATGTATGATAACGTGTCTGTGAACCTAACAGTTGGCAGCGACATTGTCTAGCGACGCAAGAACTGCACTCTCCTGTACACCTTGCGTTACTGCACACTCCTGTACACCTTGCGTTACTGCACACTCCTGTACACCTTGCGTTACTGCACACTCCTGTACACCTTGCGTTACTGCACACTCCTGTACACCTTGCGTTACTGCACACTCCTGTACACCTTGCGTTACTGCACACTCCTGTACACCTTGCGTTACTGCACACTCCTGTACACCTTGCGTTACTGCACACTCCTGTGCACCTTGCGTTACTGCACACTCCTGTACACCTTGCGTTACTGCACACTCCTGTACACCTTGCGCTACGTCCCATACGACTGCTGCTGCCTTCAATCTTGTATGAGGCTATTGTGGATTATATGTTACATTGAGTCTCGCTAGCCCCAATAAAGGTATTCTCGAGAGAGGAAGGAGGAAAGCACCACTTAGCATGGAATTAAGGGAACATGGGAGTCTATGCACAGAATGTGGCCCGCACCCTGGGCGCAAGGAAACAAAACATTGGAAAGAGTTTATGACACGAGATAAAAGTTCAAAAGAAAGGCAACAGGTGCTGGAAAAATGACAGCAATAAATCAAGAAAGATGGTCTGCCTTAAAAAAAAATTCCAAAACCACAAAAGTAAGGTCTGCTTAACGTTCAGCTCGGGGCCTCACATCTTCCCCTGGGAGCACTATTTCCCATACATACAATTGTTTAATCATCCTCAGGGGAGACAGGAATATGGTCACCTCACACTGCACTCTGCCACCTGTTCATGAGGAATGGAGCCCAGGCCTCATTCATTGCGCCTCTTCATGAGGAATGGAGCCCAGGCCTCATTCATTGCGCCTCTTCATGAGGAATGGAGCCCAGGCCTCATTCATTGCGCCTCTTCATGAGGAATGGAGCCCAGGCCTCATTCATTGCGCCTCTTCATGAGGAATGGAGCCCAGGCCTCATTCATTGCGCCTCTTCATGAGGAATGGAGCCCAGGCCTCATTCATTGCGCCTCTTCATGAGGAATGGAGCCCAGGCCTCATTCATTGCGCCTCTTCATGAGGAATGGAGCCCAGGCCTCATTCATTGCGCCTCTTCATGAGGAATGGAGCCCAGGCCTCATTCATTGCGCCTCTTCATGAGGAATGGAGCCCAGGCCTCATTCATTGCGCCTCTTCATGAGGAATGGAACCCAGGCCTTTCGCGTCACCAGCAGGAATACTCCCCGCTACACTACAGAGGACCATTTGGCGAGAGCTGGATGGTGAACATTTTTCAATGGCTGACTACTCTCACATCGAAACAAATATTCAGAAAATAACACTATAATTCATTCGCTGGCCGAAGGGTGAGAAAAAGCAATGTGATCATCCTTAAATTTCGAAAAATTCACTCGTGTGATGAGGTTATGTGTTGGTTCTAAGCCAAATTTTTCGCCGGAGCATGCATTTTTTCGCCGCCTTAGCGGTTTAATTACTTGGGCGGCGAAAAACATGCATGGAGGCGGGGAAAAAGTTAGACAGGGCTTAAGCTTCATGAATCACAAGTGTTTGGTGAAGAGAAAAAGAGCAAGGCACCATTCAGTGCGTGAAAGAACACAGAATCTGTTCACAAGGTGTGTTCCACGCTAGGTCTTTCCTCCACTCATAAAAACAGTAAGCTAAGAAATAATTTTATGAAGCAAGATATAAGTTGTAGAAAAACCAATGGGTGCTTTAAAACAAGATAGCAGCGAAGCGAGAAAAATACAGTCCTTATGAAAAGAATTCCATGTTGGAAAAAACATTCAGCTCGGGATCCCTCATTTTTTCTTGAGAGCGCTAACTGTTATTAATGCAATAGTTGTATCTCCTGAAAAAAAAAACTTGTTTATTTCCAATACAGATGGTACAAAACATCCAATACAGATGGTACAAAACATCCAATACAGATGGTACAAAACATCCAATACAGATGGTACAAAACATCCAATACAGATGGTACAAAACATCCCATACAGATGGTACAAAACGTCCAATACAGATGGTGCAAAACATCCAATGCAGATGGTACAAAACATCCAATACCGATGGTACAAAACATCCAATACAGATGGTACAAAACATCCAATACAGATGGTACAAAACATCCAATACAGATGGTACAAAACATCCAATACAGATGGTACAAAACATCCAATACAGATGGTGCAAAACATCCAATGCAGATGGTACAAAACATCCAATACCGATGGTACAAAACATCCAATACAGATGGTACAAAACATCCAATACAGATGGTACAAAACATCCAATACAGATGGTACAAAACATCCAATACAGATGGTACAAAACATCCAATACAGATGGTACAAAAACTCCAATACAGATGGTACAAAACATCCAATACAGATGGTACAAAACATCCAATACCGATGGTACAAAACATCCAATACCGATGGTACAAAACATCCAATACCGATGGTACAAAACATCCAATACAGATGGTACAAAACATCCAATACAGATGGTACAAAACATCCAATTCAGATGGTCCAAAACATCCAATACAGATGGTAAAAAACATCGAATACAGATGGTACAAAACATCGAATACAGATGGTACAAAACATCCAATACAGATGGTGCAAAACATCCAATACAGATGGTACAAAACATCCAATACAGATGGTACAAAACATTCAATGCAGATGGTACAAAACATCCAATGCAGATGGTACAAAACATCCAATACAGATGGTACAAAACATCCAATGCAGATGGTACAAAACATCCAATACAGATGGTACAAAACATCCAATACAGATGGTACAAAACATCCCATACAGATGGTACAAAACATCCAATACAGATGGTGCAAAACATTCAATGCAGATGGTACAAAACATCCAATACAGATGGTACAAAACATCCAATGCAGATGGTACAAAACATCCAATACAGATGGTACAAAACATCCAATGCAGATGGTACAAAACATCCAATGCAGATGGTACAAAACATCCAATGCAGATGGTACAAAACATCCAATACAGATGGTAAAAAACATCCATTACAGATGGTACAAAACATCCAATGCAGATGGTACAAAACATCCAATACAGATGGTACAAAACATCCAATACAGATGGCCCCTCGTTCATTCCCCATTCCTGCACTGCCACCCTCATTGTTCCCTCAGCCAAGTCACCCAAACCATCACTGATCAGACGAGGGGTGCAGACCCTGCAATGCGAGCGCAGGGCTTCTTCCTTTTGGGAAAAGGAAGAAAGTTAGCTGCACTTCTCCCGCACGTCCAGGTGACAGAAACGGCCCAACTCGGCTGGCGGCGCATCTTGGCGTCCCTTGGTTCAGTCGCAATTCTAAACTAATTGAACGAGGAATTTAGCGACAGTTGCGTTAGGATCACGTCATGCTCCATTGTTGCTCCTACTTCCATAACAATGATGATAATGTTGGGGGATGTTGATAAAATCAAGATTAAAGCGCGGATGTGAGTCCCGCTTCGGATGCGGCACTGAGGGCCGGATAAGAAGCCCCCTGCACACGGCACAGCTCTCGACATTATTTTAGGCACGTTAGCAAAGCATTATTTTGTTGTGTCAATGTCACTCACTTTCTCTGCGTGTTTTCTCATTCATGTTTTCTCCTAAATTCGATTTACCTCCTTTGATTTCCAAGTGGAATTTACCTTTCTCTCTGATACTCTCAGCTCTTTCTCTTCACCCGCGTTTCTCTCACATCTCTCTCTTCTCTGCTCCTCTCTTGCGCTCCTCGCTGTGCCTCTCTCTCTTTCCCTCACTCCCTCACTCTTTCTCTCTCTCCCTCCCTCCCACCGCAGCAGCGGTCGCCATGGCAACACCACACCCACTCCACACCTCTCTACCTCGCTGCGCTCGTCTCATCAAATGTCAATTTCTTTATTCCAGCCGGGCAGGTGGCGCTCTTTTGCTGCTGGGGCGCGCTGAGCCGACTGGGAGTGTTGCAGACGGTCATGAAACGCGACATTCATAAACCTGCATGGAGTATCACAAACAGCTATGACACTAGACATGCGTAAACCTATCGCTTAGCCATCCTGAAATATCACGAACAGCTATAAAGCAAGACATAAATAAATTAACATGGAATATCGCAAACAGTGATGAAACAAGACATAGACAAACTTAGCGCTGAACCTTAAGGCGCAGCACACACACACTCACACAAACACACAGCCTCACATCAGCCCACGCTCCGGTCCCCACCGAGACAAGAGCGACGTGCAGAAACGGCCGCAGTGCACACAAGAGCGACGTGCAGAAACGGCCGCAGTGCACACAAGAGCGACGTGCAGACACGCCCGCAGTGCACACAAGAGCGACGTGCAGAAACGGCCGCAGTGCACACAAGAGCGACGTGCAGACACGCCCGCAGTGCACACAAGAGCGACGTGCAGAAACGGCCGCAGTGCACACAAGAGCGACGTGCAGACACGCCCGCAGTGCACACAAGAGCGACGTGCAGACACGGCCGCAGTGCACACAAGAGCGACGTGCAGACACGCCCGCAGTGCACACAAGAGCGACGTGCAGACACGGCCGCAGTGCACACAAGAGCGACGTGCAGACACGGCCGCAGTGCACACAAGAGCGACGTGCAGACACGGCCGCAGTGCACACAAGAGCGACGTGCAGACACGCCCGCAGTGCACACAAGAGCGACGTGCAGACACGCCCGCAGTGCACACAAGAGCGACGTGCAGACACGGCCGCAGTGCACACAAGAGCGACGTGCAGACACGCCCGCAGTGCACACAAGAGCGACGTGCAGACACGGCCGCAGTGCACACAAGAGCGACGTGCAGACACGCCCGCAGTGCACACAAGAGCGACGTGCAGACACGGCCGCAGTGCACACAAGAGCGACGTGCAGACACGGCCGCAGTGCACACAAGAGCGACGTGCAGACACGGCCGCAGTGCACACAAGAGTGACGTGCAGACACGGCCGCAGTGCACACAAGAGCGACGTGCAGACACGCCCGCAGTGCACACAAGAGCGACGTGCAGACACGCCCGCAGTGCACACAAGAGCGACGTGCAGACACGGCCGCAGTGCACACAAGAGCGACGTGCAGACACGGCCGCAGTGCACACAAGAGCGACGTGCAGACACGGCCGCAGTGCACACAAGAGTGACGTGCAGACACGGCCGCAGTGCACACAAGAGCGACGTGCAGACACGCCCGCAGTGCACACAAGAGCGACGTGCAGACACGGCCGCAGTGCACACAAGAGCGACGTGCAGACACGGCCGCAGTGCACACAAGAGCGACGTGCAGACACGGCCGCAGTGCACACAAGAGCGACGTGCAGACACGGCCGCAGTGCACACAAGAGCGACGTGCAGACACGGCCGCAGTGCACACAAGAGTGACGTGCAGACACGGCCGCAGTGCACACAAGAGCGACGTGCAGACACGCCCGCAGTGCACACAAGAGCGACGTGCAGACACGGCCGCAGTGCACACAAGAGCGACGTGCAGACACGGCCGCAGTGCACACAAGAGCGACGTGCAGACACGCCCGCAGTGCACACAAGAGCGACGTGCAGACACGGCCGCAGTGCACACAAGAGCGACGTGCAGACACGGCCGCAGTGCACACAAGAGTGACGTGCAGACACGGCCGCAGTGCACACAAGAGCGACGTGCAGACACGGCCGCAGTGCACACAAGAGCGACGTGCAGACACGCCCGCAGTGCACACAAGAGCGACGTGCAGACACGGCCGCAGTGCACACAAGAGTGACGTGCAGACACGGCCGCAGTGCACACAAGAGCGACGTGCAGACACGCCCGCAGTGCACACAAGAGCGACGTGCAGACACGGCCGCAGTGCACACAAGAGCGACGTGCAGACACGGCCGCAGTGCACACAAGAGCGACGTGCAGACACGGCCGCAGTGCACACAAGAGCGACGTGCAGACACGCCCGCAGTGCACACAAGAGCGACGTGCAGACACGGCCGCAGTGCACACAAGAGCGACGTGCAGACACGCCCGCAGTGCACACAAGAGCGACGTGCAGACACGGCCGCAGTGCACACAAGAGCGACGTGCAGACACGCCCGCAGTGCACACAAGAGCGACGTGCAGACACGGCCGCAGTGCACACAAGAGCGACGTGCAGACACGCCCGCAGTGCACACAAGAGCGACGTGCAGACACGGCCGCAGTGCACACAAGAGCGACGTGCAGACACGGCCTCAGTGCACACAAGAGCGACGTGCAGACACGGCCGCAGTGCACACAAGAGCGACGTGCAGACACGGCCGCAGTGCACACAAGAGCGACGTGCAGACACGGCCTCAGTGCACACAAGAGCGACGTGCAGACACGGCCTCAGTGCACACAAATTTCACATAACATCGCGGAACGAAAAAGTTTTCCTTCATGAGCTTATGATGGTGACGTTGTTTTGTAAACAACACTGGGCTCTAACTACAAATATCTCTTCAACATTTTCTGTGCGTTCACGTATCTCAATTTTGTTCATTTGCGGTTAGACATTTCGTTTCTTATGAACGCAGGAAATATCTGTGCACTAATATCGTTAGGAGACGCAGGATGTTGGAGCAGCTCTTAGGGCCCTTCCTGGCGTGGCAGGGCAGGCAGTACAGGATACAGGCAGGCCGTACAGGACACAGGCAGGCCGTACAGGACACAGGCAGGCCGTACAGGACACAGGCAGGCCGTACAGGACACAGGCAGGCCGTACAGGACACAGGCAGGCCGTAGAGGACACAGGCAGGCCGTACAGGACACAGGCAGGCCGTACAGGACACAGGCAGGCCGTACAGGACAGAGGCAGGCCGTACAGGACACAGGCAGGCCGTACAGGACACAGGCAGGCCGTAGAGGACACAGGCAGGCCGTACAGGACACAGGCAGGCCGTACAGGACACAGGCAGGCCGTACAGGACACAGGCAGGCCGTACAGGACACAGGCAGGCCGTACAGGACACAGGCAGGCCGTACAGGACACAGGCAGGCCGTACAGGACACAGGCAGGCCGTAGAGGACACAGGCAAGCCGTACAGGACACAGGCAGGCCGTACATGACACAGGCAGGCCGTACAGGACACAGGCAGGCCGTACAGGACACAGGCAGGCCGTACAGGACACAGGCAGGCCGTACAGGACACAGGCAGGCCGTACAGGACACAGGCAGGCCGTACAGGACACAGGCAGGCCGTACAGGACACAGACAGGCCGTACAGGACACAGGCAGGCCGTACAGGACACAGGCAGGCCGTACAGGACACAGGCAGGCCGTACATGACACAGGCAGGCCGTACAAGACACAGGCAGGCCGTACAGGACACAGGCAGGCCGTACATGACACAGGCAGGCCGTACAGGACACAGGCAGGCCGTACAGGACACAGGCAGGCCGTACAGGACACAGGCAGGCCGTACAGGACACAGGCAGGCCGTACATGACACAGGCAGGCCGTACAGGACATAGGCAGGCCGTAAAGGACACAGGCAGGCCGTAAAGGACACAGGCAGGCCGTACAGGACACAGGCAGGCCGCACAGGACACAGGCAGGCCGTACATGACACAGGCAGGCCGTACAGGACATAGGCAGGCCGTACAGGACACAGGCAGGCCGTACCGGACATAGGCAGGCCGTACAGGACATAGGCAGGCCGTAAAGGACACAGGCAGGCCGTAAAGGACACAGGCAGGCCGTACAGGACACAGGCAGGCCGCACAGGACACAGGCAGGCCGTACATGACACAGGCAGGCCGTACAGGACATAGGCAGGCCGTACAGGACACAGGCAGGCCGTACAGGACACAGGCAGGCCGTACAGGACACAGGCAGGCCGTACATGACACAGGCAGGCCGTACAGGACATAGGCAGGCCGTAAAGAACACAGGCAGGCCGTAAAGGACACAGGCAGGCCGTACAGGACACAGGCAGGCCGTACAGGACACAGGCAGGCCGTACAGGACACAGGCAGGCCGTAGAGGACACAGGCAGGCCGTACAGGACACAGGCAGGCCGTACAGGACACAGGCAGGCCGTACAGGACAGAGGCAGGCCGTACAGGACACAGGCAGGCCGTACAGGACACAGGCAGGCCGTAGAGGACACAGGCAGGCCGTACAGGACACAGGCAGGCCGTACAGGACACAGGCAGGCCGTACAGGACACAGGCAGGCCGTACAGGACACAGGCAGGCCGTACAGGACACAGGCAGGCCGTACAGGACACAGGCAGGCCGTACAGGACACAGGCAGGCCGTAGAGGACACAGGCAAGCCGTACAGGACACAGGCAGGCCGTACATGACACAGGCAGGCCGTACAGGACACAGGCAGGCCGTACAGGACACAGGCAGGCCGTACAGGACACAGGCAGGCCGTACAGGACACAGGCAGGCCGTACAGGACACAGGCAGGCCGTACAGGACACAGGCAGGCCGTACAGGACACAGACAGGCCGTACAGGACACAGGCAGGCCGTACAGGACACAGGCAGGCCGTACAGGACACAGGCAGGCCGTACATGACACAGGCAGGCCGTACAAGACACAGGCAGGCCGTACAGGACACAGGCAGGCCGTACATGACACAGGCAGGCCGTACAGGACACAGGCAGGCCGTACAGGACACAGGCAGGCCGTACAGGACACAGGCAGGCCGTACAGGACACAGGCAGGCCGTACATGGCACAGGCAGGCCGTACAGGACATAGGCAGGCCGTAAAGGACACAGGCAGGCCGTAAAGGACACAGGCAGGCCGTACAGGACACAGGCAGGCCGCACAGGACACAGGCAGGCCGTACATGACACAGGCAGGCCGTACAGGACATAGGCAGGCCGTACAGGACACAGGCAGGCCGTACCGGACATAGGCAGGCCGTACAGGACATAGGCAGGCCGTAAAGGACACAGGCAGGCCGTAAAGGACACAGGCAGGCCGTACAGGACACAGGCAGGCCGCACAGGACACAGGCAGGCCGTACATGACACAGGCAGGCCGTACAGGACATAGGCAGGCCGTACAGGACACAGGCAGGCCGTACAGGACACAGGCAGGCCGTACAGGACACAGGCAGGCCGTACATGACACAGGCAGGCCGTACAGGACATAGGCAGGCCGTAAAGAACACAGGCAGGCCGTAAAGGACACAGGCAGGCCGTACAGGACACAGGCAGGCCGCACAGGACACAGGCAGGCCGTACATGACACAGGCAGGCCGTACAGGACATAGGCAGGCCGTACAGGACACAGGCAGGCCGTACCGGACATAGGCAGGCCGTACAGGACACAGGCAGGCCGTAAAGGACACAGGCAGGCCGCACAGGACACAGGCAGGCCGTACAGGAGACAGGCAGGCCGTACAGGACACAGGAAGTCATCAGTGTGTGTCCTGTACGGCCTGCTACAAATTTATAAAGAACTCTAGATGGAATGCTACAAAAAATTCTATCCTACCAAATAATTGACGTATCTTTTATTCATAATAAGGTTCTCTATTTCAAATTTTATTCCATTCATGAAGCCCGAAATGCAACCAGGGGAAAATGCCAAATTATTTACCTGACAAAGCGAGGAAGATTCTTCTCCCAGTGAAGAGAGCTTCTACACGCCCCCACACACCAACATCTGGCAACACACATGCCCCCACACACCAACATCTGGCAACACACATGCCCCCACACACCAACATCTGGCAACACACATGCCCCCACACACCAACATCTGGCAACACACATGCCCCACACACCAACATCTGGCAACACACATGCCCCACACACCAACATCTGGCAACACACATGCCCCCACACACCAACATCTGGCAACACACATGCCCCACACACCAACATCTGGCAACATACATGCCCCCACACACCAACATCTGGCAACACACATGCCCCACACACCAACATCTGGCGCAACACACATGCCCCCACACACCAACATCTGGCAACACACATGCCCCCACACACCAACATCTGGCAACACACATGCCCCACACACCAACATCTGGCAACACACATGCCCCACACACCAAAATCTGGCATCACACACGCCCCCACACACCAACATCTGGCAACACACATGCCCCACACACCAACATCTGGTAACACACATGCCCCCCCCACCAACATCTGGCAACACGCACACGCCCCCACACACCAACATCTGGCAACACACATGCCCCCACACACCAACATCTGGCAAAGCACACGCCCCCACACACCAACATCTGGCAACACACACGCCCCCACACACCAACATCTGGCAACACACATGCCCCACACACCAACATCTGGCAACACACATGCCCCACACACCAACATCTGGCAACACACACGCCCCCACACACCAACATCTGGCAAAACCCATGCCCTCACACACCAACATCTGGCAACACACATGCCTCACATACCAACATCTGGCAACACACATGCCCCCCACACCAACATCTGGCAACACACATGCCCCCCACACCAACATCTGGCAACACACACGCCCCACGCCCCACTGCCTCCCGTGATATGTAAGTTTCCGTGCTGATATACGCGAAGACATTGTTCGATGTCTAAAACTTACAGCAATTGTTATTTCGAATAATTTAGCTTTGTGATGTCCATAACTTAGTGATGGAAGGTGAAGGTCTCATTGACATCGGCGCAATGATGGTTCGGTGTCTAGTACAAACGTCCAAACAAACAACAGCCCTGCAATGCTGCTAACTTTGCAGCCTTCATTTTTTTGGGTAGGTTTTACCCTCACATTCAAAATGAGCAGAGCTCTCACCCAAAGAGCAAAGAGCCCGTGATATAGAAACGGTTATTTCTGTTCAAAACAAGTAGCGTCCGCTATGAAAAAATAAGCCCGGCTTCCCTCGGCCCAGTCAGGACAATAAAACGAAATCTGGCGCATAAAATTAGGCCGAGCATTATGGGAGCGGCGGGCGGCCTTCATTCCAGGCTTTCATTCCAGGCCTTCATTCCAGCTGGAATTGTCCGAGTCGGAATGTGAGGCGCAGATTCCAGCTGTATTGCATTCCAGTTGTGTTGTGCCCCTCCATTCCAGTTGTGCTTTGCCCCTCCATTCCACTTGTGTTGGCTCCTCCATTCCAGTTGTGTTGTGCCCGTCCATTCCAGTTGTGTTGTGCCCCTCCATTTCCGTTGTGTTGTGCCCCTCCATTCCAGTTGTGTTGTTCCCCTCCATTCCAGTTGTGTTGTGCTCCTCCATTCCAGTTGTGTTGTGCCCGTCCATTCCAGTTGTGTTGTGCCCCTCCATTTCCGTTGTGTTGTGCCCCTCCATTCCAGTTGTGTTGTGCCCGTCCATTCCAGTTGTGTTGTGCCCCTTCATTTCCGTTGTGTTGTGCCCCTCCATTCCAGTTGTGTTGTTCCCCTCCATTCCACTTGTGTTGTGCCCCTCCATTCCAGTTGGGTTGTGCCCCTCCACTCCAGTTGTGTTGTGCCCCTCCATTCCAGTTGTGTTATGCCCCTCCATTCCAGTTGTGTTGTGCCCCTCCATTCTAGCTGTGTTGTGCCCCTCTATTCCAGTTGTGTTGTGCCCCTCCATTCCAGTTGGGTTGTGCCCCTCCATTCCAGTTGTGTTGTGCCCCTCCATTTCAGTTGTGTTGTGCCCCTCCATTCCAGTTGTGTTGTGCCACTCTATTCTAGTTGTGTTGTGCCCCTCCATTCCAGTTGGGTTGTGTCCCTCCATTCCAGTTGGGTTGTGCCCCTCCATTCCAGTTGTGTTGTGCCCCTCCATTCCAGTTGGGTTGTGCCCCTCCATTCCAGTTGGGTTGTGCCCCTCCATTCCAGTTGTGTTGTGCCCCTCCATTCCAGTAGTGTTGTGCCCCTCCATTCCAGTTGGGTTGTGCCCCTCCATTCCAGTTGTGTTGGGAGCTGTGGCGGGAATGCTGGGTCGAAATAACTATCTGGTGTGCCAGGAGATGCCCACTAGTGTCAGTAGGTGCCCACTAGTGCCAGCAGGTGCCCACTAGTGGCCAGGAGATGCCCACTAGTGGCCAGGAGATGCCCACCAGTGTACCAGGAGGTGTGCGGTGTATGACTGCACCAAGGTACGCTCATGCCACCAGCGCCTCTACAACAAAGTTATAAGATCAAAGGGTCCCAAAATTCTTGATGATCTCAGACACTAACTTTTCTTCCAGTTCAAATCCGCAACGTCTGGACTCGGCCCCTAAAGCGCATCGTTTTTGCTGGCAGAAAGAAACACGCAAAATTGTCGTTATCTCCACTGGATTTGTGTCCAGGACTGAAGCGCTTTAGAGCGTTCTTGTGAGTGCCACACTGAGAGTTAACAAGGGTGCCAGTGAGACAGAGACAAGATTTCATTTCTACATGCGCTCTAAGTCAGCAGGATTCATTCGAGGTGCAGGTGTATGTTGCTTCGGTAGAGCGGCATCCAAGAGCAGCGTTCGCAGCTGCGGCAGATCAAAACACACCCACATCACAGTTGCAATATTGCTGGAGGCGCAAGAAGCTATCACAGGGTCGCACATTCTTGGAAACGTGCGCTTACGTACGTTGAAACGAACGTACTGATGGTGCGTGATCATGAACTCTGATTGTGACTCGTTGTTGCTACTCCGCTCCTGCTCTGATGCCTGTGCGTGGTGAGTGAGGAGCTATGGACCAGGTCACCACGCGAGAGTGGGTGGTGACCACATGTCACCACATTTCCTCATTTTTTCACCACAATTTTCAGCGTCACCAACACCACAAATTGCGCCCAGTGAGCAGCGATGCCACAACGTGTGTGTCAGCCCTGCAGGTAGCAGCTCAAAATCAGATTAGATTATTTTATTAGTTAGTTTAAGCCTCCCTATCCGCCACAAAGGCGATTCCAAGAGAGGTAGGAGGAAGACACCATTTAGTGTGGAGTTAAGGGAACGCGGAATCTATCCATAAAGGGGCACAGAAACAGTAGGTTGAGAAAGAAGTTCATGAAACAAGATAAAAGTTGAAGAAGAAAGTAGTAGGTGCTGAAAAACACGACAGCAGTGAACCCGAAAAAGGTGGTCCTTAACATAACAAAACCATTTTATTTCAACAAAAAGAAGGCCTACCTAACTCTCAGCTCGGGCCCTCACATTTTCCCTCTGGGAGCGCTAGTACCCATAGATACAATAGTTGTGTCCCCCATGGAGGAATTAGCAGCTCAAAATGAATTAATATTATTATTATTATTAAATTATTATTGTTATTATTATTATTCGGTTTTCCCGCCGTTAAAATAATATGACTGACAACTCTGACAAATTCCCTACCGCAGTTAGCAGCACAAAGCGTAAAAACGCCTTCCTTTGAGCACTGGCTGGAAACTGACAAATTGCCCCCCTTGCTCGCCAGATCAACAGCCTCGCGGTCAAGTTGCTCTTCGGCGGCTCTGTGACGACCGCCTCCTGCATGACGCTCCTGTACTGCGCCCACGTCTGCAAGGCCACGCGTCGCTATAGAGCTGCTGCTGCTGCGTCTGCCGCAGCTGTGCCGCGTCCTGAGCGGCCTACTTATGAGGAAACTGCCTTCCAGGTCTGTGTGTTGGTGTGTTGGTGTGATGGCGTGATGGTGTGTTGGTGTGTAGGTGTGTAGGTGTGTAGGTGTGTAGGTGTGTAGGTGTGTAGGTGTGTAGGTGTGTTGGTGTGTTGGTGTGTTGGTGTGTGTTGTGTGTGCGGGGGTGTTGGGGTGTTGTGGTGTTGGGGTGTTGGGAGGTTGGTGTGTTGGTGTGTTGCTGTGAGGGGAACTGTTGCGTCTCGTGTTGGTGTGAGGGGAACTGTTGCGTCTCGTGTTGGTGTGAGGGGAACTGTTGCGTCTGGTGTTGGTGTGAGGGGAACTGTTGCGTCTCGTGTTGGTGTGAGGGGAACTGTTGCGTCTCGTGTTGGTGTGAGGGGAACTGTTGCGTCTCGTGTTGGTGTGAGGGGAACTGTTGCGTCTCGTGTTGGTGTGAGGGGAACTGTTGCGCCTCGTGTTGGTGTGAGGGGAACTGTTGCGTCTCGTGTTGGTGTGAGGGGAACTGTTGCGTCTCGTGTTGGTGTGAGGGGAACTGTTGCGTCTCGTGTTGGTGTGAGGGGAACTGTTGCGTCTCGTGTTGGTGTGAGGGGAACTGTTGCGTCTCGTGTTGGTGTGAGGGGAACTGTTGCGTCTCGTGTTGGTGTGAGGGGAACTGTTGCGTCTCGTGTTGGTGTGAGGGGAACTGTTGCGTCTCGTGTTGGTGTGAGGGGAACTGTTGCGTCTCGTGTTGGTGTGAGGGGAACTGTTGCGTCTCGTGTTGGTGTGAGGGGAACTGTTGCGTCTGGTGTTGCTGTGAGGGGAACTGTTGCGTCTCGTGTTGGTGTGAGGGGAACTGTTGCGTCTGGTGTTGCTGTGAGGGGAACTGTTGCGTCTCGTGTTGCTGTGAGGGGAACTGTTGCGTCTGGTGTTGGTGTGAGGGGAACTGTTGCGTCTCGTGTTGGTGTGAGGGGAACTGTTGCGTCTCGTGTTGGTGTGAGGGGAACTGTTGCGTCTCGTGTTGGTGTGAGGGGAACTGTTGCGTCTCGTGTTGGTGTGAGGGGAACTGTTGCGTCTCGTGTTGGTGTGAGGGGAACTGTTGCGTCTCGTGTTGGTGTGAGGGGAACTGTTGCGTCTCGTGTTGCTGTGAGGGGAACTGTTGCGTCTCGTGTTGGTGTGAGGGGAACTGTTGCGTCTCGTGTTGGTGTGAGGGGAACTGTTGCGTCTCGTGTTGGTGTGAGGGGAACTGTTGCGTCTCGTGTTGGTGTGAGGGGAACTGTTGCGTCTCGTGTTGCTGTGAGGGGAACTGTTGCGTCTCGTGTTGGTGTGAGGGGAACTGTTGCGTCTCGTGTTGGTGTGAGGGGAACTGTTGCGTCTGGTGTTGGTGTGAGGGGAACTGTTGCGTCTCGTGTTGGTGTGAGGGGAACTGTTGCGTCTCGTGTTGGTGTGAGGGGAACTGTTGCGTCTGGTGTTGGTGTGAGGGGAACTGTTGCGTCTGGTGTTGGTGTGAGGGGAACTGTTGCGTCTCGTGTTGGTGTGAGGGGAACTGTTGCGTCTGGTGTTGGTGTGAGGGGAACTGTTGCGTCTGGTGTTGGTGTGAGGGGAACTGTTGCGTCTCGTGTTGGTGTGAGGGGAACTGTTGCGTCTCGT
Source organism: Morinoia aosen (assembly GCA_030386875.1). Taxonomy (NCBI): domain Eukaryota; kingdom Metazoa; phylum Arthropoda; class Malacostraca; order Amphipoda; family Talitridae; genus Morinoia; species Morinoia aosen. The sequence goes on from CM059556.1 coordinate 28,877,781, forward strand.
GTTGGTGTGAGGGGAACTGTTGCGTCTCGTGTTGGTGTGAGGGGAACTGTTGCGTCTCGTGTTGGTGTGAGGGGAACTGTTGCGTCTCGTGTTGGTGTGAGGGGAACTGTTGCGTCTCGTGTTGGTGTGAGGGGAACTGTTGCGTCTCGTGTTGGTGTGAGGGGAACTGTTGCGTCTCGTGTTGGTGTGAGGGGAACTGTTGCGTCTCGTGTTGGTGTGAGGGGAACTGTTGCGTCTCGTGTTGGTGTGAGGGGAACTGTTGCGTCTCGTGTTGCTGTGAGGGGAACTGTTGCGTCTCGTGTTGCTGTGAGGGGAACTGTTGCGTCTGGTGTTGGTGTGAGGGGAACTGTTGCGTCTCGTGTTGGTGTGAGGGGAACTGTTGCGTCTCGTGTTGGTGTGAGGGGAACTGTTGCGTCTCGTGTTGGTGTGAGGGGAACTGTTGCGTCTCGTGTTGGTGTGAGGGGAACTGTTGCGTCTCGTGTTGGTGTGAGGGGAACTGTTGCGTCTGGTGTTGGTGTGAGGGGAACTGTTGCGTCTGGTGTTGGTGTGAGGGGAACTGTTGCGTCTCGTGTTGGTGTGAGGGGAACTGTTGCGTCTGGTGTTGGTGTGAGGGGAACTGTTGCGTCTCGTGTTGGTGTGAGGGGAACTGTTGCGTCTCGTGTTGGTGTGAGGGGAACTGTTGCGTCTCGTGTTGGTGTGAGGGGAACTGTTGCGTCTCGTGTTGGTGTGAGGGGAACTGTTGCGTCTCGTGTTGGTGTGAGGGGAACTGTTGCGTCTCGTGTTGGTGTGAGGGGAACTGTTGCGTCTCGTGTTGGTGTGAGGGGAACTGTTGCGTCTCGTGTTGGTGTGAGGGGAACTGTTGCGTCTCGTGTTGGTGTGAGGGGAACTGTTGCGTCTCGTGTTGGTGTGAGGGGAACTGTTGCGTCTCGTGTTGGTGTGAGGGGAACTGTTGCGTCTGGTGTTGGTGTGAGGGGAACTGTTGCGTCTGGTGTTGGTGTGAGGGGAACTGTTGCGTCTCGTGTTGGTGTGAGGGGAACTGTTGCGTCTCGTGTTGGTGTGAGGGGAACTGTTGCGTCTCGTGTTGGTGTGAGGGGAACTGTTGCGTCTCGTGTTGGTGTGAGGGGAACTGTTGCGTCTCGTGTTGGTGTGAGGGGAACTGTTGCGTCTCGTGTTGGTGTGAGGGGAACTGTTGCGTCTCGTGTTGGTGTGAGGGGAACTGTTGCGTCTCGTGTTGGTGTGAGGGGAACTGTTGCGTCTCGTGTTGGTGTGAGGGGAACTGTTGCGTCTCGTGTTGCTGTGAGGGGAACTGTTGCGTCTCGTGTTGCTGTGAGGGGAACTGTTGCGTCTCGTGTTGGTGTGAGGGGAACTGTTGCGTCTCGTGTTGGTGTGAGGGGAACTGTTGCGTCTCGTGTTGGTGTGAGGGGAACTGTTGCGTCTCGTGTTGGTGTGAGGGGAACTGTTGCGTCTCGTGTTGGTGTGAGGGGAACTGTTGCGTCTCGTGTTGGTGTGAGGAGAACTGTTGCGTCTCGTGTTGGTGTGAGGGGAACTGTTGCGTCTCGTGTTGGTGTGAGGGGAACTGTTGCGTCTCGTGTTGGTGTGAGGGGAACTGTTGCGTCTCGTGTTGGTGTGAGGGGAACTGTTGCGTCTGGTGTTGCTGTGAGGGGAACTGTTGCGTCTCGTGTTGGTGTGAGGGGAACTGTTGCGTCTGGTGTTGGTGTGAGGGGAACTGTTGCGTCTGGTGTTGGTGTGAGGGGAACTGTTGCGTCTCGTGTTGGTGTGAGGGGAACTGTTGCGTCTCGTGTTGGTGTGAGGGGAACTGTTGCGTCTCGTGTTGGTGTGAGGGGAACTGTTGCGTCTCGTGTTGGTGTGAGGGGAACTGTTGCGTCTGGTGTTGGTGTGAGGGGAACTGTTGCGTCTGGTGTTGGTGTGAGGGGAACTGTTGCGTCTCGTGTTGGTGTGAGGGGAACTGTTGCGTCTCGTGTTGGTGTGAGGGGAACTGTTGCGTCTCGTGTTGGTGTGAGGGGAACTGTTGCGTCTCGTGTTGGTGTGAGGGGAACTGTTGCGTCTCGTGTTGGTGTGAGGGGAACTGTTGCGTCTGGTGTTGGTGTGAGGGGAACTGTTGCGTCTCGTGTTGGTGTGAGGGGAACTGTTGCGTCTCGTGTTGGTGTGAGGGGAACTGTTGCGTCTCGTGTTGGTGTGAGGGGAACTGTTGCGTCTCGTGTTGGTGTGAGGGGAACTGTTGCGTCTGGTGTTGGTGTGAGGGGAACTGTTGCGTCTCGTGTTGGTGTGAGGGGAACTGTTGCGTCTCGTGTTGGTGTGAGGGGAACTGTTGCGTCTCGTGTTGGTGTGAGGGGGACTGTTGCGTCTCGTGTTGGTGTGAGGGGAACTGTTGCGTCTCGTGTTGGTGTGAGGGGAACTGTTGCGTCTGGTGTTGGTGTGAGGGGAACTGTTGCGTCTGGTGTTGGTGTGAGGGGAACTGTTGCGTCTGGTGTTGGTGTGAGGGGGACTGTTGCGTCTCGTGTTGGTGTGAGGGGAACTGTTGCGTCTGGTGTTGGTGTGAGGGGAACTGTTGCGTCTCGTGTTGGTGTGAGGGGGACTGTTGCGTCTCGTGTTGGTGTGAGGGGAACTGTTGCGTCTCGTGTTGGTGTGAGGGGAACTGTTGCGTCTGGTGTTGCTGTGAGGGGGACTGTTGCGTCTCGTGTTGGTGTGAGGGGAACTGTTGCGTCTGGTGTTGGTGTGAGGGGAACTGTTGCGTCTCGTGTTGGTGTGAGGGGGACTGTTGCGTCTCGTGTTGGTGTGAGGGGGACTGTTGCGTCTCGTGTTGGTGTGAGGGGAACTGTTGCGTCTCGTGTTGGTGTGAGGGGAACTGTTGCGTCTCGTGTTGGTGTGAGGGGAACTGTTGCGTCTCGTGTTGGTGTGAGGGGAACTGTTGCGTCTGGTGTTGGTGTGAGGGGAACTGTTGCGTCTCGTGTTGGTGTGAGGGGAACTGTTGCGTCTGGTGTTGCTGTGAGGGGAACTGTTGCGTCTCGTGTTGGTGTGAGGGGAACTGTTGCGTCTGGTGTTGGTGTGAGGGGAACTGTTGCGTCTGGTGTTGGTGTGAGGGGAACTGTTGCGTCTCGTGTTGGTGTGAGGGGAACTGTTGCGTCTCGTGTTGGTGTGAGGGGAACTGTTGCGTCTCGTGTTGGTGTGAGGGGAACTGTTGCGTCTGGTGTTGCTGTGAGGGGAACTGTTGCGTCTGGTGTTGGTGTGAGGGGAACTGTTGCGTCTCGTGTTGGTGTGAGGGGAACTGTTGCGTCTGGTGTTGGTGTGAGGGGAACTGTTGCGTCTCGTGTTGGTGTGAGGGGAACTGTTGCGTCTCGTGTTGGTGTGAGGGGAACTGTTGCGTCTCGTGTTGGTGTGAGGGGGACTGTTGCGTCTCGTGTTGGTGTGAGGGGAACTGTTGCGTCTCGTGTTGGTGTGAGGGGAACTGTTGCGTCTGGTGTTGGTGTGAGGGGAACTGTTGCGTCTGGTGTTGGTGTGAGGGGAACTGTTGCGTCTGGTGTTGGTGTGAGGGGAACTGTTGCGTCTGGTGTTGGTGTGAGGGGAACTGTTGCGTCTGGTGTTGGTGTGAGGGGAACTGTTGCGTCTGGTGTTGCTGTGAGGGGAACTGTTGCGTCTCGTGTTGGTGTGAGGGGAACTGTTGCGTCTCGTGTTGGTGTGAGGGGAACTGTTGCGTCTGGTGTTGGTGTGAGGGGAACTGTTGCGTCTCGTGTTGGTGTGAGGGGAACTGTTGCGTCTGGTGTTGGTGTGAGGGGAACTGTTGCGTCTCGTGTTGGTGTGAGGGGAACTGTTGCGTCTCGTGTTGGTGTGAGGGGAACTGTTGCGTCTCGTGTTGGTGTGAGGGGAACTGTTGCGTCTCGTGTTGGTGTGAGGGGAACTGTTGCGTCTCGTGTTGCTGTGAGGGGAACTGTTGCGTCTCGTGTTGGTGTGAGGGGAACTGTTGCGTCTGGTGTTGCTGTGAGGGGAACTGTTGCGTCTCGTGTTGGTGTGAGGGGAACTGTTGCGTCTCGTGTTGGTGTGAGGGGAACTGTTGCGTCTCGTGTTGGTGTGAGGGGAACTGTTGCGTCTCGTGTTGGTGTGAGGGGAACTGTTGCGTCTATTGTTGGTGTGAGGGGAACTGTTGCGTCTCGTGTTGGTGTGAGGGGAACTGTTGCGTCTCGTGTTGGTGTGAGGGGAACTGTTGCGTCTCGTGTTGGTGTGAGGGGAACTGTTGCGTCTCGTGTTGGTGTGAGGGGAACTGTTGCGTCTCGTGTTGGTGTGAGGGGAACTGTTGCGTCTCGTGTTGGTGTGAGGGGAACTGTTGCGTCTCGTGTTGGTGTGAGGGGAACTGTTGCGTCTCGTGTTGGTGTGAGGGGAACTGTTGCGTCTGGTGTTGCTGTGAGGGGAACTGTTGCGTCTCGTGTTGGTGTGAGGGGAACTGTTGCGTCTGGTGTTGGTGTGAGGGGAACTGTTGCGTCTGGTGTTGGTGTGAGGGGAACTGTTGCGTCTCGTGTTGGTGTGAGGGGAACTGTTGCGTCTCGTGTTGGTGTGAGGGGAACTGTTGCGTCTCGTGTTGGTGTGAGGGGAACTGTTGCGTCTGGTGTTGCTGTGAGGGGAACTGTTGCGTCTGGTGTTGGTGTGAGGGGAACTGCTGCGTCTCGTGTTGGTGTGAGGGGAACTGTTGCGTCTGGTGTTGGTGTGAGGGGAACTGTTGCGTCTCGTGTTGGTGTGAGGGGAACTGTTGCGTCTCGTGTTGGTGTGAGGGGAACTGTTGCGTCTCGTGTTGGTGTGAGGGGGACTGTTGCGTCTCGTGTTGGTGTGAGGGGAACTGTTGCGTCTCGTGTTGGTGTGAGGGGAACTGTTGCGTCTGGTGTTGGTGTGAGGGGAACTGTTGCGTCTGGTGTTGGTGTGAGGGGAACTGTTGCGTCTGGTGTTGGTGTGAGGGGAACTGTTGCGTCTGGTGTTGGTGTGAGGGGAACTGTTGCGTCTGGTGTTGGTGTGAGGGGAACTGTTGCGTCTGGTGTTGCTGTGAGGGGAACTGTTGCGTCTCGTGTTGGTGTGAGGGGAACTGTTGCGTCTCGTGTTGGTGTGAGGGGAACTGTTGCGTCTGGTGTTGGTGTGAGGGGAACTGTTGCGTCTCGTGTTGGTGTGAGGGGAACTGTTGCGTCTGGTGTTGGTGTGAGGGGAACTGTTGCGTCTCGTGTTGGTGTGAGGGGAACTGTTGCGTCTCGTGTTGGTGTGAGGGGAACTGTTGCGTCTCGTGTTGGTGTGAGGGGAACTGTTGCGTCTCGTGTTGGTGTGAGGGGAACTGTTGCGTCTCGTGTTGCTGTGAGGGGAACTGTTGCGTCTCGTGTTGGTGTGAGGGGAACTGTTGCGTCTGGTGTTGCTGTGAGGGGAACTGTTGCGTCTCGTGTTGGTGTGAGGGGAACTGTTGCGTCTCGTGTTGGTGTGAGGGGAACTGTTGCGTCTCGTGTTGGTGTGAGGGGAACTGTTGCGTCTCGTGTTGGTGTGAGGGGAACTGTTGCGTCTATTGTTGGTGTGAGGGGAACTGTTGCGTCTCGTGTTGGTGTGAGGGGAACTGTTGCGTCTCGTGTTGGTGTGAGGGGAACTGTTGCGTCTCGTGTTGGTGTGAGGGGAACTGTTGCGTCTCGTGTTGGTGTGAGGGGAACTGTTGCGTCTCGTGTTGGTGTGAGGGGAACTGTTGCGTCTCGTGTTGGTGTGAGGGGAACTGTTGCGTCTCGTGTTGGTGTGAGGGGAACTGTTGCGTCTCGTGTTGGTGTGAGGGGAACTGTTGCGTCTGGTGTTGGTGTGAGGGGAACTGTTGCGTCTCGTGTTGGTGTGAGGGGAACTGTTGCGTCTGGTGTTGGTGTGAGGGGAACTGTTGCGTCTGGTGTTGCTGTGAGGGGAACTGTTGCGTCTCGTGTTGGTGTGAGGGGAACTGTTGCGTCTCGTGTTGGTGTGAGGGGAACTGTTGCGTCTCGTGTTGGTGTGAGGGGAACTGTTGCGTCTGGTGTTGGTGTGAGGGGAACTGTTGCGTCTGGTGTTGGTGTGAGGGGAACTGTTGCGTCTGGTGTTGGTGTGAGGGGAACTGTTGCGTCTCGTGTTGGTGTGAGGGGAACTGTTGCGTCTGGTGTTGGTGTGAGGGGAACTGTTGCGTCTGGTGTTGCTGTGAGGGGAACTGTTGCGTCTCGTGTTGGTGTGAGGGGAACTGTTGCGTCTCGTGTTGGTGTGAGGGGAACTGTTGCGTCTCGTGTTGGTGTGAGGGGAACTGTTGCGTCTCGTGTTGGTGTGAGGGGAACTGTTGCGTCTGGTGTTGCTGTGAGGGGAACTGTTGCGTCTCGTGTTGGTGTGAGGGGAACTGTTGCGTCTCGTGTTGGTGTGAGGGGAACTGTTGCGTCTCGTGTTGGTGTGAGGGGAACTGTTGCGTCTGGTGTTGGTGTGAGGGGAACTGTTGCGTCTGGTGTTGGTGTGAGGGGAACTGTTGCGTCTGGTGTTGGTGTGAGGGGAACTGTTGCGTCTCGTGTTGGTGTGAGGGGAACTGTTGCGTCTCGTGTTGGTGTGAGGGGAACTGTTGCGTCTGGTGTTGGTGTGAGGGGAACTGTTGCGTCTGGTGTTGCTGTGAGGGGAACTGTTGCGTCTCGTGTTGGTGTGAGGGGAACTGTTGCGTCTCGTGTTGGTGTGAGGGGAACTGTTGCGTCTCGTGTTGGTGTGAGGGGAACTGTTGCGTCTCGTGTTGGTGTGAGGGGAACTGTTGCGTCTGGTGTTGGTGTGAGGGGAACTGTTGCGTCTCGTGTTGGTGTGAGGGGAACTGTTGCGTCTCGTGTTGGTGTGAGGGGAACTGTTGCGTCTCGTGTTGGTGTGAGGGGAACTGTTGCGTCTCGTGTTGGTGTGAGGGGAACTGTTGCGTCTCGTGTTGGTGTGAGGGGAACTGTTGCGTCTCGTGTTGGTGTGAGGGGAACTGTTGCGTCTCGTGTTGGTGTGAGGGGAACTGTTGCGTCTCGTGTTGGTGTGAGGGGAACTGTTGCGTCTGGTGTTGCTGTGAGGGGAACTGTTGCGTCTCGTGTTGGTGTGAGGGGAACTGTTGCGTCTCGTGTTGGTGTGAGGGGAACTGTTGCGTCTCGTGTTGGTGTGAGGGGAACTGTTGCGTCTCGTGTTGGTGTGAGGGGAACTGTTGCGTCTCGTGTTGGTGTGAGGGGAACTGTTGCGTCTCGTGTTAGTGTGAGGGGAACTGTTGCGTCTGGTGTTGGTGTGAGGGGAACTGTTGCGTCTGGTGTTGGTGTGAGGGGAACTGTTGCGTCTGGTGTTGGTGTGAGGGGAACTGTTGCGTCTCGTGTTGGTGTGAGGGGAACTGTTGCGTCTCGTGTTGGTGTGAGGGGAACTGTTGCGTCTCGTGTTGGTGTGAGGGGAACTGTTGCGTCTCGTGTTGGTGTGAGGGGAACTGTTGCGTCTGGTGTTGGTGTGAGGGGAACTGTTGCGTCTGGTGTTGGTGTGAGGGGAACTGTTGCGTCTCGTGTTGGTGTGAGGGGAACTGTTGCGTCTCGTGTTGGTGTGAGGGGAACTGTTGCGTCTGGTGTTGGTGTGAGGGGAACTGTTGCGTCTCGTGTTGGTGTGAGGGGAACTGTTGCGTCTCGTGTTGGTGTGAGGGGAACTGTTGCGTCTCGTGTTGGTGTGAGGGGAACTGTTGCGTCTCGTGTTGGTGTGAGGGGAACTGTTGCGTCTGGTGTTGGTGTGAGGGGAACTGTTGCGTCTCGTGTTGGTGTGAGGGGAACTGTTGCGTCTCGTGTTGGTGTGAGGGGGACTGTTGCGTCTGGTGTTGGTGTGAGGGGAACTGTTGCGTCTCGTGTTGGTGTGAGGGGAACTGTTGCGTCTGGTGTTGGTGTGAGGGGAACTGTTGCGTCTGGTGTTGGTGTGAGGGGAACTGTTGCGTCTCGTGTTGGTGTGAGGGGAACTGTTGCGTCTCGTGTTGGTGTGAGGGGAACTGTTGCGTCTCGTGTTGGTGTGAGGGGAACTGTTGCGTCTGGTGTTGGTGTGAGGGGAACTGTTGCGTCTCGTGTTGGTGTGAGGGGAACTGTTGCGTCTCGTGTTGGTGTGAGGGGAACTGTTGCGTCTCGTGTTGGTGTGAGGGGAACTGTTGCGTCTCGTGTTGGTGTGAGGGGAACTGTTGCGTCTCGTGTTGGTGTGAGGGGAACTGTTGCGTCTCGTGTTGGTGTGAGGGGAACTGTTGCGTCTCGTGTTGGTGTGAGGGGAACTGTTGCGTCTCGTGTTGGTGTGAGGGGAACTGTTGCGTCTCGTGTTGGTGTGAGGGGAACTGTTGCGTCTCGTGTTGGTGTGAGGGGAACTGTTGCGTCTGGTGTTGGTGTGAGGGGAACTGTTGCGTCTCGTGTTGGTGTGAGGGGAACTGTTGCGTCTCGTGTTGGTGTGAGGGGAACTGTTGCGTCTCGTGTTGGTGTGAGGGGAACTGTTGCGTCTGGTGTTGGTGTGAGGGGAACTGTTGCGTCTCGTGTTGGTGTGAGGGGAACTGTTGCGTCTCGTGTTGGTGTGAGGGGAACTGTTGCGTCTGGTGTTGGTGTTAGGGGAACTGTTGCGTCTGGTGTTGGTGTGAGGGGAACTGTTGCGTCTCGTGTTGGTGTGAGGGGAACTGTTGCGTCTCGTGTTGGTGTGAGGGGAACTGTTGCGTCTGGTGTTGGTGTGAGGGGAACTGTTGCGTCTGGTGTTGGTGTGAGGGGAACTGTTGCGTCTCGTGTTGCTGTGAGGGGAACTGTTGCGTCTCGTGTTGCTGTGAGGGGAACTGTTGCGTCTCGTGTTGCTGTGAGGGGAACTGTTGCGTCTCGTGTTGGTGTGAGGGGAACTGTTGCGTCTGGTGTTGGTGTGAGGGGAACTGTTGCGTCTGGTGTTGGTGTGAGGGGAACTGTTGCGTCTCGTGTTGCTGTGAGGGGAACTGTTGCGTCTGGTGTTGGTGTGAGGGGAACTGTTGCCTCTGGTGTTGGTGTGAGGGGAACTGTTGCGTCTGGTGTTGGTGTGAGGGGAACTGTTGCGTCTCGTGTTGGTGTGAGGGGAACTGTTGCGTCTGGTGTTGGTGTGAGGGGAACTGTTGCGTCTCGTGTTGGTGTGAGGGGAACTGTTGCGTCTGGTGTTGGTGTGAGGGGAACTGTTGCGTCTCGTGTTGGTGTGAGGGGAACTGTTGCGTCTGGTGTTGGTGTGAGGGGAACTGTTGCGTCTCGTGTTGGTGTGAGGGGAACTGTTGCGTCTGGTGTTGGTGTGAGGGGAACTGTTGCGTCTCGTGTTGGTGTGAGGGGAACTGTTGCGTCTCGTGTTGGTGTGAGGGGAACTGTTGCGTCTGGTGTTGGTGTGAGGGGAACTGTTGCGTCTGGTGTTGGTGTGAGGGGAACTGTTGCGTCTGGTGTTGGTGTGAGGGGAACTGTTGCGTCTGGTGTTGGTGTGAGGGGAACTGTTGCGTCTCGTGTTGGTGTGAGGGGAACTGTTGCGTCTCGTGTTGGTGTGAGGGGAACTGTTGCGTCTCGTGTTGGTGTGAGGGGAACTGTTGCGTCTCGTGTTGGTGTGAGGGGAACTGTTGCGTCTCGTGTTGGTGTGAGGGGAACTGTTGCGTCTCGTGTTGGTGTGAGGGGAACTGTTGCGTCTCGTGTTGGTGTGAGGGGAACTGTTGCGTCTGGTGTTGGTGTGAGGGGAACTGTTGCGTCTCGTGTTGGTGTGAGGGGAACTGTTGCGTCTCGTGTTGGTGTGAGGGGAACTGTTGCGTCTCGTGTTGGTGTGAGGGGAACTGTTGCGTCTCGTGTTGGTGTGAGGGGAACTGTTGCGTCTGGTGTTGGTGTGAGGGGAACTGTTGCATGCAGGCAACATGTCCGCGTTGCCTTGATGGGTTAAACTAAAGTTCAATATTCAACTTTGATTTAAAGTCAAAATTCGCTAGTAATTTGATAAATACGAATCTATTCGTGGGTACATTAAAAACACTAATTTTAAAAATTGTTAAACAATTCAAACGACCCACCAATGATCTCATCGCAAGCCGCGAGTTGACTCGCTGATAGGGACGCGCAGCTTACAATTTGCGACTCGGATGACTGCGTCTGCTTATCTGCACGGCGGATTGTGCCGCTCGCATCGCGCAGGGAGCGTGTAGATAAGGAGCCAACGTCGGAATAAACAGATTTACTCGCAGGTCTTCCGGATTTGATGGATTACATTATCTTGCCGGGAACCCCAGCGAAAATACGTAGCGCTTCACGTAGAGTGATGAAGTCAGAAATAAAATTGCTCGGATGTAATGTAAATAACCTCATTTACATTAATAAAATTGCACACAAAACTGTTGAAAATTTTCATCCTATACATGAAAAGTCTGATAACACACACCCACACACACGAGCACCCACACACTCAGACCGTCATGTCGGAGGCAGGAATGAGTAGTAACATATGTTATTAATTGTTCTAAAATCACTTTTGAAATGAGGTTTGCTAGTGAATGTATACAATGATTACAAAACTCAAAGATCTGTTTATTATTTACATGAGGAAGTATTCGAAAAGTAGAAATTTTGAAGGTGTGACTGGAAGTATTGCGCTGGTCGCCAGGGTCGTGCAAATGAGATTGTTTAATATAATATTATTTACACGAGCCTCAATATTATGTGAGAATATGAACGAAGGGACCGAATTGTCCTGAACATCATGGTGAAAGAGTCAAATTCTAGGTATCGAAGTTTCTTCAGTTCACAGGACACGTGCTATCACCAGCCTTGTTACAACCATTTGAGCTGTGTGTACAAGTTATGCGTCAAATCGTGTCACATTGCAAAGCACGGTGAGGCCACTTCCGCCACTGCGTTCCACTGCAACACGTATATAGCGGTCCTACTTGTTTATCTCTTGAAGTTGGTATCGGTGATACGCAGAGTAGAAGTCGGAACTTTTTATTGCTTATATATACATTGGTAAATCTTAAGATAACTGAACACTTGAAATGACTAGCCGAGATTTTGAGAAGTGACCAAAGTATACTCACTACAATATCACTGAACAGAGCGTATACTGCAGTTGAAGTTGGGTAATATACATTGGTAAATCTTAAGATAACTGAACACTTGAAATGACTTGATGAGATTTTGAGGAGTGACCACAGTATACTCACTACAATATCACTGAACAGAGCGTGTACTGTATTTGATATTTGATACATGTTTAATGCTCCACGAAACTATAGACTCTGAACAAAAAAAAGTTCCCACGCAATAATAACCTAAAATTTCCAGTTATTGAAATAGTTAAATAGACAACAGCCCCCACATTCCAGCCCACACAACATCCCCCCACATTCCAGCCCACACAACATTCCTCCACATTCCAGCCCACACAACATCCCCCGACACATTCCAGCCCACACAACAGCCCCACACATTCCAGCCCACACAACAGCCCCACACATTCCAGCCCACACAACAGCCCCCCACATTCCAGCAAACACAACATCCCCCCACATTCCAGCCCACACAACAGCCCCATACATTCCAGCCCACACAACAGCTCTCCACATTCCAGTTGCCCACACAACAGCCCCCACACTCCAGATGCCCATACAACAACAACAGTCCCCCACATTCCAGCCCACACAACAGTCCCCCACATTCCAGCCCACACAACAGCTCTCCACATTCCAGTTGCCCACACAACAGCCCCCCACACTCCAGATGCCCACACAACAGCCCCCACACAACAGCCCCCCACACTCCAGATGCCCATACAACAGCCCCCCACACTCCAGATGCCCACACAACAGCCCCCCACACTCCAGATGCCCACACAACAGCCCCCCACACTCCAGATGCCCACACAACAGCCCCCCACACTCCAGATGCCCACACAACAGCCCCCCACACTCCAGATGCCCACACAACAGCCCCCCACACTCCAGATGCCCACACAACAGCCCCCCCACACTCCAGATGCCCACACAACAGCCCCCACACTCCAGATGCCCTCACGACAGCCCCCACACTCCAGATGCCCACACAACAGCCCCCACACTCCAGATGCCCACACAACAGCCCCCCACACTCCAGATGCCCACACAACAGCCCCCACACTCCAGATGCCCACACAACAGCCCCCCACACTCCAGATGCCCACACAACAGCCCCCACACTCCAGATGCCCACACAACAGCCCCCCCACACTCCAGATGCCCACACAACAGCCCCCCACACTCCAGATGCCCACACAACAGCCCCCCACACTCCAGATGCCCACACAACAGCCCCCCACACTCCAGATGCCCACACAACAGCCCCCCACACTCCAGATGCCCACACAACAGCCCCCCACACTCCAGATGCCCACACAACAGCCCCCCACACTCCAGATGCCCACACAACAGCCCCCCACACTCCAGATGCCCACACAACAGCCCCCCACACTCCAGATGCCCACACAACAGCCCCCCACACTCCAGATGCCCACACAACAACCCCCCACACTCCAGATGCCCACACAACAGCCCCCCACACTCCAGATGCCCACACAACAGCCCCCCACACTCCAGATGCCCACACAACAGCCCCCCACACTCCAGATGCCCACACAACAGCCCCCCACACTCCAGATGCCCACACAACAGCCCCCCACACTCCAGATGCCCACACAACAGCCCCCCACACTCCAGATGCCCACACAACAGCCCCCCACACTCCAGATGCCCACACAACAGCCCCCCACACTCCAGATGCCCACACAACAGCCCCCCCACACTCCAGATGCCCACACAACAGCCCCCCACACTCCAGATGCCCACACAACAGCCCCCCACACTCCAGATGCCCACACAACAGCCCCCCACACTCCAGATGCCCACACAACAGCCCCCCACACTCCAGATGCCCACACAACAGCCCCCCACACTCCAGATGCCCCCACAACAGCCCCCCACACTCCAGATGCCCACACAACAGCCCCCCACACTCCAGATGCCCACACAACAGCCCCCCACACTCCAGGTGCCCACACAACAGCCCCCCACACTCCAGATGCCCACACAACAGCCCCCCACACTCCAGATGCCCACAGATGCCCACACAACAGCCCCCACACTCCAGATGCCCACACAACAGCCCCCCACACTCCAGATGCCCACACAACAGCCCCCCACACTCCAGATGCCCACACAACAGCCCCCCACACTCCAGATGCCCACACAACAGCCCCCCCACACTCCAGATGCCCACACAACAGCCCCCCCACACTCCAGATGCCCACACAACAGCCCCCACACTCCAGATGCCCACACAACAGCCCCCACACTCCAGATGCCCACACAACAGCCCCCCACACTCCAGATGCCCACACAACAGCCCCCCCCACACTCCAGATGCCCACACAACAGCCCCCCACACTCCAGATGCCGACACAACAGCCCCCCCACACTCCAGATGCCCACACAACAGCCCCCACACTCCAGCTGCCCACACAACAGCCCCCACACTCCAGATGCCCACACAACAGCCCCCCCACACTCCAGATGCCCACACAACAGCCCCCACACTCCAGATGCCCACACAACAGCCCCCCCACACTCCAGATGCCCACACAACAGCCCCCACACTCCAGATGCCCACACAACAGCCCCCCACATTCCAGATGCCCACACAACAGCCCCCCCACACTCCAGATGCCCACACAACAGCCCCCACACTTCAGATGCCCACACAACAGCCCCCACACTTTCAGATGCCCACACAACAGCCCCCACACTTCAGATGCCCACACAACAGCCCCCACACTCCAGATGCCCACACAACAGCCCCCACACTCCAGATGCCCACACAACAGCCCCCACACTCCAGATGCCCACACAACAGCCCCCACACTCCAGATGCCCACACAACAGCCCCCCACATTCCAGATGCCCACACAACAGCCCCCACACTCCAGATGCCCACACAACAGCCCACCCCACTCCAGATGCCCACACAACAGCCCCCACACTCCAGATGCCCACACAACAGCCCCCACACTCCAGATGCCCACACAACAGCCCCCACACTCCAGATGCCCACACAACAGCCCCCCACACTCCAGATGCCCACACAACAGCCCCCCACACTCCAGATGCCCACACAACAGCCCCCCACACTCCAGATGCCCACACAACAGCCCCCCACACTCCAGATGCCCACACAACAGCCCCCACACTCCAGATGCCCACACAACAGCCCCCCCACACTCCAGATGCCCACACAACAGCCCCCCACACTCCAGATGCCCACACAACAGCCCCCCACACTCCAGATGCCCACACAACAGCCCCCACACTCCAGATGCCCACACAACAGCCCCCCCACACTCCAGATGCCCACACAACAGCCCCCCACACTCCAGATGCCCACACAACAGCCCCCCACACTCCAGATGCCCACACAACAGCCCCCCACACTCCAGATGCCCACACAACAGCCCCCCACACTCCAGATGCCCACACAACAGCCCCCCACACTCCAGATGCCCACACAACAGCCCCCCACACTCCAGATGCCCACACAACAGCCCCCCACACTCCAGATGCCCACAAAACAGCCCCCCACACTCCAGATGCCCACACAACAGCCCCCCCCACTCCAGATGCCCACAACAACAGCCTCCACACTCCAGATGCCCACACAACAGCCCCCCACACTCCAGATGCCCACGCAACAGCCCCCCACACTCCAGATGCCCACACAACAGCCCCCCACACTCCAGATGCCCACACAACAGCCCCCCACGATCCAGATGCCCACACAACAGCCCCTCACACTCCAGATGCCCACACAACAGCCCCCCACACTCCAGATGCCCACACAACAGCCCCCCCACACTCCAGATGCCCACACAACAGCCCCCCCACACTCCAGATGCCCACACAACCCCCCCCCCACACTCCAGATGCCCACACAACAGCACCCCACACTCCAGATGCCCACACAACAGCCCCCACACTCCAGATGCCCACACAACAGCCCCCCCACACTCCAGATGCCCACACAACAGCCCCCCACACTCCAGATGCCCACACAACAGCCCCCCACACTCCAGATGCCCACACAACAGCCCCCCACACTCCAGATGCCCACACAACAGCCCCCCACACTCCAGATGCCCACACAACAGCCCCCACACTCCAGATGCCCACACAACAGCCCCCCACACTCCAGATGCCCACACAACAGCCCCCCCACACTCCAGATGCCCACACAACAGCCCCCCACACTCCAGATGCCCACACAACAGCCCCCCCACACTCCAGATGCCCACACAACAGCCCCCACACTCCAGATGCCCACACAACAGCCCCCACACTCCAGATGCCCACACAACAGCCCCCCCACTCTCCAGATGCCCACACAACAGCCCCCACACTCCAGATGCCCACACAACAGCCCCCCCACACTCCAGATGCCCACACAACAGCCCCCACACTCCAGATGCCCACACAACAGCCCCCCACATTCCAGATGCCCACACAACAGCCCCCCCACACTCCAGATGCCCACACAACAGCCCCCACACTTCAGATGTCCACACAACAGCCCCCACACTTCAGATGCCCACACAACAGCCCCCACACCTCAGATGCCCACACAACAGCCCCCACACTCCAGATGCCCACACAACAGCCCCCACACTCCAGATGCCCACACAACAGCCCCCACACTCCAGATGCCCACACAACAGCCCCCACACTCCAGATGCCCACACAACAGCCCCCCACATTCCAGATGCCCACACAACAGCCCCCACACTCCAGATGCCCACACAACAGCCCCCCCCACTCCAGATGCCCACACAACAGCCCCCACACTCCAGATGCCCACACAACAGCCCCCACACTCCAGATGCCCACACAACAGCCCCCACACTCCAGATGCCCACACAACAGCCCCCCACACTCCAGATGCCCACACAACAGCCCCCCACACTCCAGATGCCCACACAACAGCCCCCCACACTCCAGATGCCCACACAACAGCCCCCCACACTCCAGATGCCCACACAACAGCCCCCCACACTCCAGATGCCCACACAACAGCCCCCACACTCCAGATGCCCACACAACAGCCCCCCCACACTCCAGATGCCCACACAACAGCCCCCCACACTCCAGATGCCCACACAACAGCCCCCCACACTCCAGATGCCCACACAACAGCCCCCCACACTCCAGATGCCCACACAACAGCCCCCACACTCCAGATGCCCACACAACAGCCCCCCCACACTCCAGATGCCCACACAACAGCCCCCCACACTCCAGATGCCCACACAACAGCCCCCCACACTCCAGATGCCCACACAACAGCCCCCCACACTCCAGATGCCCACACAACAGCCCCCCACACTCCAGATGCCCACACAACAGCCCCCCACACTCCAGATGCCCACACAACAGCCCCCCACACTCCAGATGCCCACACAACAGCCCCCCACACTCCAGATGCCCACACAACAGCCCCCCACACTCCAGATGCCCACACAACAGCCCCCCACACTCCAGATGCCCACACAACAGCCCCCCCACACTCCAGATGCCCACACAACAGCCCCTCCACACTCCAGATGCCCACACAACAGCCCCCACACTCCAGATGCCCTCACGACAGCCCCCACACTCCAGATGCCCACACAACACCCCCCCACACTCCAGATGCCCACACAACAGCCCCCCCACACTCCAGATGCCCACACAACAGCCCCCCACACTCCAGATGCCCACACAACAGCCCCCCACACTCCAGATGCCCACACAACAGCCCCCCACACTCCAGATGCCCACACAACAGCCCCCCACACTCCAGATGCCCTCACGACAGCCCCCACACTCCAGATGCCCACACAACAGCCCCCCACACTCCAGATGCCCACACAACAGCCCCCCACACTCCAGATGCCATCACGACAGCCCCCACACTCCAGATGCCCACACGACAGCCCCCACACTCCAGATGCCCACACAACAGCCCCCCACACTCCAGATGCCCTCACGACAGCTCCCACACTCCAGATGCCCACACAACAGCCCCCCACACTCCAGATGCCCACACAACAGCCCCCCACACTCCAGATGCCCACACAACAGCCCCCCACACTCCAGATGCCCTCACGACAGCCCCCCACACTCCAGATGCCCACACAACAGCCCCCCCACACTCCAGATGCCCACACAACAGCCCCCCACACTCCAGATGCCCACACAACAGCCCCCCACACTTCAGATGCCCACACAACAGCCCCCCCACACTCCAGATGCCCACACAACAGCCCCCCATACTGTAGATGCCCATACGACAGCCCCCACACTCCAGATGCCCACACAACAGCCCCCCACACTCCAGATGCCCTCACGACAGCCCCCACACTCCAGATGCCCACACAACAGCCCCCCACACTCCAGATGCCCACACAACAGCCCCCCCACACTCCAGATGCCCACACAACAGCCCCCCACACTCCAGATGCCCACACAACAGCCCCCCACACTCCAGATGCCCACACAACAGCCCCCCACACTCCAGATGCCCACACAACAGCCCCCCACACTCCAGATGCCCACACAACAGCCCCCCACACTCCAGATGCCCACACAACAGCCCCCCCACACTCCAGATGCCCACACAACAGCCCCCCACTGTAGATGCCCACACGACAGCCCCCACACTCCAGATGCCCACACAACAGCCCCCCACACTCCAGATGCCCTCACGACAGCCCCCACTCTCCAGATGCCCACACAACAGCCCCCCACACTCCAGATGCCCACACAACAGCCCCCCCACACTCCAGATGCCCACACAACAGCCCCCCACACTCCAGATGCCCACACAACAGCCCCCCACACTCCAGATGCCCACACAACAGCCCCCCTCACGCCAGCACGCACCAGAGTTAGTCCCGCAGGTCAATCCAATTAAACTTTGCATTTTGTTCTCCGTGGTGACGGGAGGTTGTGGTGCTTCTCTGTGGTGGTGATGGCTTGGTGGTGGTGCGGTGGTGGTGCGGTGGTGGTGGTGTGGTGGTGCTGTTGGTGGTGATGTGTTGCACAAGATGATGTTGGTGTTCATGGTGTAATGCAGCCGTAATGCAGTAATTTCAGAGCTCCACAACATCTCACGATGCTCTGTACTTACCAGGAAGTTGTAGCAGTTCATAGAAGGGTGACGTTAATCATCATTTTCCACGCCAGCCCCAACTGACACGAGACGTCTCCATTACATCCCCAACTGACACGAGACTTCTCCATTACATCCCCAACTGACACGAGACTTCTCCATTACAGCCCCAACTGACACGAGACTTCTCCATTACAGCCCCAACTGACACGAGACTTCTCCATTACAGCCCCAACTGACACGAGACTTCTCCATTACAGCCCCAACTGACACGAGACTTCTCCATTACATCCCCAACTGACACGAGACGTCTCCATTACATCCCCAACTGACACGAGACTTCTCCATTACAGCCCCAACTGACACGAGACGTCTCCATTACATCCCCAACTGACACGAGACTTCTCCAATACATCCCCAACTGACACGAGACTTCTCCATTACATCCCCAACTGACACGAGACGTCTCCATTACATCCCCAACTGACACGAGACTTCTCCATTACAGCCCCAACTGACACGAGACTTCTCCATTACAGCCCCAACTGACACGAGACTTCTCCATTACAGCCCCAACTGACACGAGACGTCTCCATCACAGCCCCAACTGACGCGAGACGTCTCCATTACATCCCTAACTGACACGAGACTTCTCCATTACATCCCCAACTGACACAAGACGTCTCAATTACAGCCCCAACTGACACGAGACGTCTCCATTACAGCCCCAACTGACGCGAGACGTTGCCTCATTACAATTTAAACAATTTAAACAATTTAAACAATTTATTTACCACAGGTGATACAGAGATAAAATGTTTCTTAAGTCTAGTACAATGGTCAAATTTGAGTATAGCTACCTGTGGGCCCGAATAAGTTCAGTGACTTCTAGGGCATCCTACCATCAAGGTTAGTCTTAGGAGTACAATAATGTTTAACCTAATTCACTTAAACTAGAGACGCATTAGACTGATCAATGAGATAATTAACTCAAAATTAGACACTTCATTTCACAATATAGTTCATATGGACTTGATTTAACAGTATAGTCGACAAACGATTCATGAACAGACTGAAGATCGGCGAAATTAACCACGGCGAATTACATTATTAGGACCAGTTACAGCCCCAACTGAGACGAGACGTCTCCATTACAGCCCCAAATGACGCGAGACGTTGCCTCATTAAAGCCCCAACTGACACGAGACGTCTCCATTACAGCCCCAACTGACACGAGACGTTGCCTCATCACAGCCCCAACTGACACGAGACGTCTCCATTACAGCCCCAACTGACACGAGACGTCTCCATTACAGCCCCAACTGACACGAGACGTCTCCATTACAGCCCCAACTGACACGAGACGTCTCCATTACAGCCCCAACTGACGCGAGACGTCTCCATTACAGCCCCAACTGACGCGAGACGTTGCCTCATCACAGCCCCAACTAACACGAGACGTCTCCATTACAGCCCCAACTGACACGAGACGTCTCCATTACAGCCCCAACTGACACGAGACGTCTCCATTACAGCCCCAACTGACACGAGACGTTGCCTCATCACAGCCCCAACTGACACGAGACGTCTCCATTACAGCCCCAACTGACGCGAGACGTTGCCTCATCACAGCCCCAACTGACACGAGACGTCTCCATTACAGCCCCAACTGACACGAGACGTTGCCTCATTACAGCCCCAACTGACACGAGACGTTGCCTCATCACAGCCCCAACTGACACGAGACGTCTTCATTACAGCCCCAACTGACACGAGACGTTGCCTCATCACAGCCCCAACTGACACGAGACGTTGCCTCATCACAGATCCAACTGACACGAGACGTCTCCATTACAGCCCCAACTGACGCGAGACGTTGCCTCATCACAGCCCCAACTGACACGAGACGTCTCCATTACCGCCCCAACTGACGCGAGACGTCTCCATTACAGCCCTAACTGACGCGAGACGTTGCCTCATCACAGCCCCAACTGACACGAGACGTCTCCATTACCGCCCCAACTGAAGCGAGACGTCTCCATTACAGCCCCAACTGACACGAGAAGTTGCCTCATCACAGCCCCAACTGACACGAGACGTCTCCATTACAGCTCCAACTGACGCGAGACGTCTCCATTACAGCCCCAACTGACGCGAGACGTCTCCATTACAGCCCCAACTGACACGAGACGTCTGCATTACAGCCCCAACTGACACGAGACGTCTCCATTACAGCCCCAACTGACACGAGACGTCTCCATTACTGCCCCAACTGACACGAGACGTCTCCATCACAGCCCCAACTGACACGAGACGTCTCCATCACAGCCCTAACTGACACGAGACGTCTCCATTACAGACGCGCGAGACGTTCCTCGCAGAGTGCCGGGGTCTCGTGTCCAAGAAGCTGCTCTCAGACTCGCCGCCGCCCTACGAAGCACCGCCAGATTACCACTCTCTGCCTCCCGAGATCTTAATGGACGCCCTGTCTCTGGAAGATCTCTGTCAACATTCCGAGGCGCTGGCAGATTGCTGTCTCTCAGCCGCAGGTTGCAACCGAGCGGACCGTCTCAGAAATTCTGGAAGTGGCTCCCCTCATGGTGAAGTGTCCCGCTGTCCTCCGAATATTGAGTCCTCAAAGTATCTTCTCGCTGGGAAAGATGGCTGCCAGAAGACTGGTGAGCAGTATACCGTGAAAATTGCATCGTGCAAAAATAAAAGTAATTCAAAATCAAGTTCGGCGTTTCCTTCTCGCGAGGAGCGAGACTTAAAAGCAGGTGATGAAAGCAACGCTGGTGGCACATTTACTCTTCAGTCGACGAGTTCAGAGAATGGATCAAATACCACAGAAGAACGAGAAAAACCACCGTTAACTTCATTAAGTCCAAACGAGAGAGACGATAGGCCAGTTAATCAAGTTGCCGGGCCCGGGGACAGTGTGTCAACTCCAGCAGAATTGACCGGCGGTCAGAAGCACAGTTTGTCAGAGAAAAAGAGAGAAAGACGTCGTCTGTCGTCTGATAAAATCGATTGCCGTGAAGCTCGGCTGGGAGAAATGACGAAACCTGACGAAGTGAAAAACACTGCAGGCAGTAGCCAGGATACGGTGCTGGCAGGCAAAGGCGGTAGCCATCATATGGTGCTGGCAGGCAACAGCGGTAGCCAGGGTACGGTGCTGGCAGGCAAAGGCGGTAGCCATCATATGGTGCTGGCAGGCAACAGCGGTAGCCAGGATACGGTGCTGGCAGGCAAAGGCGGTAGCCATCATATGGTGGTGGCAGGCAACAGCGGTAGCCAGGATACGGTGCTGGCAGGCAACTCAGGTGCTGCTGGCAGCTGCAGTACAGGTCAAAATTCAGGGCCTTTCGAAGGCGCAGAATCTAATCACAGGGAAGCTAGCGCGCGGCCTGTGTTGCCGCGTGAAGACCTTGAGCGAAACATGCAAATTTGTGAACAAATTCCTAAGCAAAATGAGTGTTCAAGTGTCCAGAGTGAAGGTCAGAAAACAGCGAGCCGGCTTGAGTTTTGTCAAGACTTGAAACGAACTATACAGGAGCAGCAAGTAATTCCCTTTCCCCAGTTAGGAAACCGGAGGTTGAAGTTCACCAAAAAAATACCTTCATATCAGTCAGTGTATTCTTCACACTATCCAATAGTGCCGCCACTGCACAGTTCGGGTTACCTGCCTAGTGTGAGCTCTCCGCACACAGCAGGACGTGATGAGAGCTACACGGCACCCTCCGGTCAGTTAGCTATCGAGTATTGTCCCGAGCCAGAAAGTGCTAAGAGAATCGACTCTAAAGAAGGCAAATTCCTTCAAACTAATATAGAGACTTGTTCATTAAGATCATCCCCTTCTGCTGATACGCTCGATGAAAGCAATTGTCACACAGAAACATTCTACAACTGCACGCCAGCTGGCGGCCGCCAGGCTTCAGAGTGCACAGATTTTGTCTCCACGTCGCAAGTAAGCAAAACCTCCACACAAGACGAGGGGTCCCCGCCATTTTTACATTCGTTTACGCATAGTAACTTGAATGATATAAATACTTCCTCGATATTCTCGAATTTGAACTACATTCACGAATGGGATAATTTCCCCACCGACCTGCCGCCGTCCGCCGGTCCCTCTGTCAGGGAAGTGAAGTCCAACTCCACGCGCCTCGAATTGAGTCCTTCTTGCGAAGGTAGAAAATCGCCGGAAATTTCTTGCCAGGAGCTGACGTAGTACTCGAATTGTTTGTCTTGAATGTGCCATTTTTTCTATTTAACGAAAATATCTACACTTGAATGTGTAGTTTGTTCGGACTATTCTCCGAGTAATTTGTGACTTGTTCACAGAAAAGCAACGTTTCTTGCAGTGCCCTCATCACCAAATTTTCCCTCGTCTACTGCGTCAATTTAAAAATTGTTGCAGAGAATATAAATGTGTCTGGGCTTGGAAAGTGAAATTAATAAAAGTGTTTTCAATGGTGAATTTAGATGTATTTATTGCTTCGGAAAAATACAACCTAATCCACGAGATACTACCCGGTCTTTGAAAAATAAACAATTCGGGAGCAATCACTTCTGTAGGACCTGAAGTGTGTGATGCAATGTAAGGCCCGCGTGGGACCTCACATACTTCTGACGTGACGCACTCGCCTCTGTTCACGAGTTTACTCACCAGTGAACATCAGCGTTCAAGGTTCAGAGTGAAGGTCGGAACACAGCAAACCTGCCTAGTTTTGTGAAGACTTGAGACGAACAGCACGTGTCGGTTGTTCGATGTTGTACAAATGTGAAGATGCGAGTCAGTGTCTTCGCTGTAACTTGGTTGCCAAACGTGTTCGCTGATGGTGTGATTTCATAAAGGGATTTGAATTTAATATTGGAAATAGTCGTAGCAACATTTATATATTCCGAGCTTTTGTTACGAAGGTGCTAATAATCGATAAGTTAGAGGCCAACACGCCAATATTACTGAATAGAAGTTCGGAGCTAACCGGTATTGCCCGGTATAGCACCAGTGCCCGGTACAGCACCAGTGCCCGGTACAGCACCAGTGCCCGGTACAGCACCACCAAACACACAAACGAGGGCACACTACGAATTTTACTTCAATCGCAAAAATTCGAAATTATGTAAATGTCTAACCTATTTCGTGAGCATCTGCGCTGGTCGAGCGTGAACCAGCTTTTGAAGCTTTGGATTTATGGAGATGTTGAACTTGATGCCTCTCACGAATAGAAAATACCGACTGAAGTCTATCGACAAAAAACATCGTTGAACATTCATTGTTAACAAATACTGAAAGCTTCGCGTTCGCTGAATGAGCGAATGTTACAATCTTGTAACAACTCTCCTCGCCTGTTCTGCGCGACCCGTGAGGGACCGCACCTCCGTCCCTGAACCAGTTTATGAGACGAAGGGATGTGAGCATCAAATTTACAAACTTTCCCACTTGAAATTGCGCTCACGCTGAAATCGGGAGAGTGTAAAGTATAATGGATCGCTCATGTTTCCCATTTGAGGTAAAATTTTGGTTTCCATTTTGTCTTAAAATTTTGGTTTTCCGTATGAGGTAAAACTTTAATTTCCCTTGTGATGTAAAAATTTTGGTTTCCCGTAGGAGGAAAAAATTCTAAAACCTAAAAGCTTGAAGATCGTCCATTTGTGTAGGAAGTTTAGACTTAACAAATTAAATGTTGCTCGTTACTCAGTGGCTGCCACCAGGCGTTGTTCCCAATACTGCTGTGTTGAGCGGTTGTGTGGCACATCACGACTGTGTGTGTCGGTTGTGTGGCACATCACGACTGTGTGTGTCGGTTGTGTGGCACATCACGACTGTGTGTGTCGGTTGTGTGGCACATCACGACTGTGTGTGTCGGTTGTGTGGCACATCACGACTGTTTGTGTCGGTTGTGTGGCACATCACGACTGTGTGTGTCGGTTGTGTGGCACATCACGACTGTGTGTGTCGGTTGTGTGGCACATCACGACTGTGTGTGTCGGTTGTGTGGCACATCACGACTGTGTGTGTCGGTTGTGTGGCACATCACGACTGTGTGTGTCGGTTGTGTGGCACATCACGGCTGTGTGTGTCGGTTGTGTGGCACATCACGACTGTGTGTGTCGGTTGTGTGGCACATCACGGCTGTGTGTGTCGGTTGTGTGGCACATGTGTTCCATGTGCCGTAAATCGTTAACTATTTAGGTCAGAGTAGATATGTATATCTGTTGCTTCTGATGTCAATTATTTATGTATTTATAAGATGTCTAAGACTTCCGAAATGGTTACGCTTCAAGAAAATTAACTATAATCAATGTTGTGGCTATTGTTTACAATTCATCTATAATTAATCATTATGAATTATATGTTTCCTAACTTTTGATCGTGATTATTTGGATAAAATTGCAAGCCTGCTCTTGTGCACTTTGTAGGTGTAACCCAAGCTTACCTGGTCCATGTTGTGAGCCAGCTCCGGGCGGCCTAATGGAACAGGAGAGAAGTGATATTCCAGGCCGATACTTACCGTTCTTACCGATATTACCTGTAGTTACCGATATCACCGGAAGTTACCGATATTACCGGTAGTTACCGATATCGTCGTTAGTTACGGATAGTTACGGGAATTACCGATATTACCGATACCTGAAAGTCACTGTGATGGACTCGTAAGCACAGAAGTAACTGTCTCTTTTGGTTTGCTAGCTGAGTAAATAGGATACCGGAATGAACCACATAAATGTTTATCGTTCAAGTAAAACAAAGTTTTAATTTTGTTTATAAGCAAATCAAAAGGGCCAGTTACTTCTGGCCCACCCTGTGCGAGTTCCTGGCAGAAGGTGTGGTGAACCAGTTCACAGAGTTATTGCAGAAATGTTTCTATCAATGTAGTTCAGTCATGAAAAAATAGAACAAAAATCCGCTAAAAATGTCAGTGAACTCGAACGCTAAAAAGTTTGTCTGTACCCTACAAATCGTTTCGAGACTCCAGTACTATGCGCTGGAGCTGCATGTTAAATACAGATCCATATTTCAAAAGATTTATGCTAAGAATTATGCCAATTTCACAAAGCGATAGTTTCAGAGCTGAAAGTTAAAGGAGTTCAAAGCCTTTCATTTTACCTTGGTAAAAAATTCATACCCTAAACTTGGCACGGCTTTGGTGTGTTCGTTTGTACTCCTCAACATCGGCTGAGCCATTTCTTGTGAACTATATGCATAAAAAATAAAATTTTCATACCACGGAGTAGAAGCTAGAGTACTTTTTCTTTAGCTCCCATTGATTAGTGTTGGACTGGAATGAATTTCGAGACCAATAGGTCTGCGGAGCTGCGGCTCTCAGCCACACAGCGACGGTTGCCCGCTGAACCAAGCTGTGCGTTTCCTAACTCGTCCCGCGTACAGGGCCACATGTGTACACCAATAGGTAAGTTGCTCATTCACATACCGGTATAAATGAACGACATTTCATCTGATTCGCGGCTTCTTTTAAAAATAACTATCACGCAATGTGAAATATTTTCGTGCTACTACATTTTCATATATTTCTTCAAAAAGGTAAAGATGGATTAGAGCAGTAAAGGTGATTTTCCAATTCTGCTACTTACAACCTAGCCAGGCCAACCGTCAACTTCCGCAGAAACGCGGTGAACACCTTAGAGGAGTCATTCCGATGTTCGGACAGCGGTCCCGAGGGCTAATTCCTGCATTTCATAAACTCTAGCGCTGCTGCTTCCAAACGTTCCACGCCAACAAAATACGAACTGAGAATCTCTGGAACACAAGATGCCAAAGTAATAGCTGACATAGTTTGTGTAGGAAGTAGCCTCGCTATATTTAGGAAGCATCGCCTACCTTCGACTGCTTCGCTCTCTGAAGCAATAGTAGATATTTGCTGTGGATAGTCCGTGGTGCCATGGAGTCGAGTTACTCTCCGAGGGTAGCAAAGAGGGTAAAATGCCAGGTGGTTTTCTTAAAGAAGCCCTCATTTCTTCAGGACAGCCTTCCTCTTTTTTCTCTGTCTCCCACTTTTATTGCTCTCTCTAATGCTCGCTGCTGCCCTCTGAGGGTAACTTCCCTTCTGGAGCAAATAGTTTTCTTCTAGCGTAAATCTTACCCTCTGAAGCTAGCTCTGTTAACATCATCATTCTTCTGACGTGACTAACATTGTTTCATCTTGACTTTTATCAATTTATGTCACCTTCACTTAAGAGGGTAAATTTTAGAATCCGAGGGTAATTTTTACCTCTTCATCGTGAATGACCACGACATGGCAAATTATCCCAACTAGTCACTTCAGCGTGCTCAAGTGTGCTCAGCTTTTATATTTATATATATATAGCATTGATGCGCGTGTATAAAATATGTGTAGCATTCTTGTTTGTGCGTGTTTGTCTTACTGTACGTGTGAGGAGCCTGCACTTCCTCACAGGGGTTGTATACGTTGCACCTCAAGCAAACGTCATGGAGCAAATGAGAGGTTGGTTTGCTCGAGGAGCAAATATCCTGAACATTTAAAAAGGAGAAAGTTACGAGAAATTCAATCAGGTTTACATCGAAAACTTCGCGGAGTTTTGCTCTATCAACAGTTCAGTAAATACCGTTGCATCTCTGGAAAAAGGTTAGGCGACAGCTAACAATAATTTAAAGTAACATATGCTGCAGCCATTAAAATAAAATTCAGCAGGATTAGAACAAAGGCGGATATTTGTTGACTATTGGGTGGAGATACGAGTTGTCCGCTTTAATTCGGTTGGGCTTTGCTCAAAAATATGAAAAGATTCTACAATCCTGAGAGCAATACGAGTTGAACCTGAATCGGAAGTCGTAAAACCGGTGGCAGATTTGAGAAAGTTGAATTTTTGTTCGTGTAAACGTTCTGCTGAATACGATGGGTGAGCTAGCTGAATACGATGGGTGAGCTAGCTGAATACTTGTATGAAAGTTTCTACCCCGGTGCTCCGCTTCTCTGATCTAAAGCTCTCGTAAGGTCATGCCGACGTATGACGATGTGCGCTGCACACAATAATTTGTAACTGTAAACCAGAGAGGCTCTTATCTCAATGGGAAGCGCATCCTTGTCCCGTAAAAAGGAATAAAACCTGAAATTATGTCCAAAATGACACGTAACTGAAAATTTTGCTTACATTTTGCACGCTGTAATTTTACTCCGTGAAGCAAGCTCTCGGAGATCGGTCCAAAATACGGCATTGATCTATATAGAAGATCATCGTTGTTTTCTACAATAGTCTGCCCGCTCTTTGCTTCGATAGACATTTATCGATTTGCAAATTAATAGTACCCAACAGAAAACACTTTGTTGTAAACAATTAGCGTATAAAATCTAATTTTCAAGTGTTTTCGAAGGTAGAACACTTTCTGAACAACTGATGTACTAGTATCTACTGTACTGCTGATGTACTGGTATCTACTGTACTGCTGATGTACTGGTATCTACTGTACTGCTGATGTAATGGTATCTACTGTACTGCTGATGTACTGGTATCTACTGTACTGCTGATGTACTGGTATCTACTGTACTGCTGATGTACTGGTATCTACTGTACTGCTGATGTACTGGTATCTACTGTACTGCTGATGTACTGGTATCTACTGTACTGCTGATGTACTGGTATCTACTGTACTGCTGATGTACTGGTATCTACTGTACTGCTGATGTACTGGTATCTACTGTACTGCTGATGTACTGGTATCTACTGTACTGCTGATGTACTGGTATCTACTGTACTGCTGATGTACTGGTATCTACTGTACTGCTGATGTGCTGGTATATGCTGTACAGCTGATGTACTGGTATCTACTGTACTGCTAATGTACTGGTATCTACTGCACTGCTGATGTACTGGTATCTACTGTACTGCTGATGTACTGGTATCTACTGTACTGCTGATGTACTGGTATCTACTGTACTGCTGATGTACTGGTATCTACTGTACTGCTGATGTACTGGTATCTACTGTACTGCTGATGTACTGGTATCTACTGTACTGCTGATGTACTGGTATCTACTGTACTGCTGATGTACTGGTATCTACTGTACTGCTGATGTACTGGTATCTACTGTATTGCTGATGTACTGGTATCTACTGTACTGCTGATGTACTGGTATCTACTGTACTGCTGATGTACTGGTATATGCTGTACAGCTGATGTACTGGTATCTACTGTACTGCTAATGTACTGGTATCTAATGTACTGCTAATGTACTGGTATCTACTGCACTGCTAATGTACTGGTATCTACTGCACTGCTGATGTACTGGTATCTACTGTACTGCTGATGTACTGGTATCTACTGTATTGCTGATGTACTGGTATCTACTGTACTGCTGATGTACTGGTATCTACTGTACTGCTGATGTACTGGTATCTACTGTACTGCTGATGTACTGGTATCTACTGTACTGCTGATGTACTGGTATCTACTGTACTGCTGATGTACTGGTATCTATTGTACTGCTGATGTACTGGTATCTACTGTACTGCTGATGTACTGGTATCTACTGTACTGCTGATGTACCGGTATATGCTGTACAGCTGATGTACTGGTATATGCTGTACAGCTGATGTACTGGTATCTACTGTACTGCTGATGTACCGGTATATGCTGTACAGCTGATGTACTGGTATATGCTGTACAGCTGATGTACTGGTATATGCTGTACAGCTGATGTACCGGTATATGCTGTACAGCTGATGTACTGGTATCTACTGTACAGCTGATGTACCGGTATATGCTGTACAGCTGATGTACTGGTATATGCTGTACAGCTGATGTACTGGTATCTACTGTACTGCTGATGTACCGGTATATGCTGTACAGCTGATGTACTGGTATATGCTATACAGCTGATGTACCGGTATCTACTGTACTGCTGATGTACCGGTCTATGCTGTACAGCTGATGTACCGGTATATGCTGTACAGCTGATGTACCGGTATATGCTGTACAGCTAATGTACTGGTATATGCTGTGCTATTGATGTCAACATTTCATATCCAGTTTCAGGTCGGAATGATCTCACGCTTCTCGAGTCTTTACATATTTAGGAGCGACAGCCCACCCTGAACAACGCAGAGAAGTCAAATGTCCAGTGAGTTTATCACTACCTCTCATTTACCCGCTCAATTCTATTTTTCTTGCTCTACATTTCTAATGCACCATTTTCACTGTGGTCTGATCTTAATTTCAAATATAAGAGTTTTTTGCTCAACTGATAATAGAGCTGGACTCCAAAATGTTTTCGTAGTATGCAGGATCGTCTTTGCTGATTTTTTTTTGCTTCTAAGTTTATAAAAAAAGCAGAGCTAGCACATGCTAGAGTTCACTCCCACAGACTAGATGTAGAGTTAGGTTACTCATGTCATAGTAAGAAATAAATATGTAAATGAATTCAACCTATAAAAGAGAACCTAAATTAGTAATAAACTCGATTTTGATAATTGCTTAGCAAACCTTCTACGACTGAATTACTGCCGAGATATTAATTAATTTAAGATAAGCTTATAATAAATTGATTAATATATTTATATAGGATGCCCTATTAGGAATGTCAATTAAGCTAGCTTACTATTTCAAAATTATTTCGGAGACCCTCGATGACTCAATTACTGCGTAGATATTGATATATTTAACATGAACGTATGTAAAATTGATTAAGAGAATTTATATAAGATGTCCTTTTAGGAATGTTAATATAACGCATTAAGAAGGTTGTTTACGGTCGCAATGTTACGCGAGGCAGCGTGCCCGG
Organism: Morinoia aosen; assembly: GCA_030386875.1. Taxonomy (NCBI): domain Eukaryota; kingdom Metazoa; phylum Arthropoda; class Malacostraca; order Amphipoda; family Talitridae; genus Morinoia; species Morinoia aosen. Next base: position 28,907,716 of record CM059556.1, read on the forward strand.
GAGGCGCAGTCCAATGTTTTAGCTTAAATGACTTGTTTACCACAAGTGAAAGAGCAGTAGATTGTTTCTTAAGCCTAGTACAATGCTTGAGTTTACCACGAGTGAAAGAGCAGTAGATTGTTTCTTAAGCCTAGTACAATGCTTGAGATGCTCACACAACTCAGCGACTTGCAAAACCTAACGCGCGACAGTGGCGTTCTTGTGAGCTGTTGTCTCGCCGCCTCTCATTCCGTGTGTGTGTGTGTGTGTGTTCCAACTATGTGCGTTAGCGTTACGCAGCACACTGTCAGCATTACGCGGAGTACTTCAGAATGTAAGTATTCAACAGTTACCGTTCAACAGTTACCGTTCTTTTCATTGCGCGTGAGGGGACAGAAGCAAAAGGCTTGAACTCGCCAGGCGCAGTTCGGTGAGGAAATGTAGCGTTTTTAAAAGGGACGTTTGCTAAAAACATACATAGTACATCAGCGCTGTCAAATGAGTGATGAACTTTTTAGTTGGAAGATTAAATTTTCTGGATTGGAGCCAACAAAGTGCAATATTCGGGTAAGAAAGTATAGCGTGATGGAAATCGTTCTGCTGGACACAAGTCACCTCCAAAAATGCATCGACTCTTCGGCATGCTGAGATCAGAGCGCCAGTCTCCGGATCTGCGGCTTTGCTCTATGTTGCAATGAAGCTTCAGTTGCAATGAAGCTTCAGTTGCGATGAAGCTTTAGTTGCGCCGCAGCTCAATTGACTGGCTCTGATTTGCGCACCGTTCTGGCATTTGGGAACATTCGGTCCACGTCCGTGAGCATACTTACGGCCTATTTCCCAACACTCTTGGTGCTCTTGAGCGCTTAGTTTTGTTGAGGTTTGTACTGAATAGAACACACCGAGTCCGACATAAACACGCTGTACTTTGTGCTTAGAGCTTGTTCCACAGCTGCTGCTGGCCGCAGCTGCCTGCGTGGAGACTTCGTTTGACCGCCACGTTTTGGAAGCAATTTATTTCCTTGTGCTGTTTGTTGGAGCATCGTTGCTGTCTTAGATCTTTATGAAACGTTTACTCTGTGTAAAGCATTTATCCCTAAATAAGTATGTGCATAAAATTATTATCCAACAAATATTTAATATCCAAAAACTTATAACATTTAGAATATATTATTTTTACAATTTGTTATAGAGGAGAGACTGACTGCACATGCGGGGGAAATCTGACTGGTGCTGTGGTGCTGTGGTGCTGTGGTGCTGGGGTGCTCGGGTGCTGCGGTGCTGCGGTGCTGCGGTGCTGTGGTGCTGCGGTGCTGCGGTGCTGCGGTGCTGCGGTGCTGCGGTGCTGCGGTGCTGTGATGCTGCGGTGCTGCGGTGTTGCGGTGGTGTGGTGCTGTGGTGCTGTGGTGCTGTGGTGCTGTGGTGCTGCGGTGCTGTGATGCTGCGGTGCTGCGATGCTGCGGTGCTGTGATGCTGCGGTGCTGTGCTGTACAGGCGCCATGCCTGCTAAGGGATAGGTAACCTCGCAGCCAGCCCTGGCCGGCGCACAGAACTAGGGTTCTGTAGATTTGAACTCCGTATTAATTTCAGAAAGAAACCTCTCAAAGAGTATTTGATGATTAGATTAGATAAGTTATTTTAAGACTCCCAAACCATAACAAAGGTGTTCCAAAGAAAGGGAGGAAGGAGGCGTTTTTAATACGGAGTTTGGGGAACGGGTAATCTATGCTCAAGGCGCGTTTCTAGACGAGATTTTCTTTGCATGGAAACAGAAAAAGAAATTAACCAACAAGATGTAAGTTGTAGAAGGAAGTGGTAGGTAGGGTAAGCCGGAGAGCAGCGAACCGAATAGCGATGGCCCGTAACCAATCAAAAAAACTATTTTAGTTTCACTAAAGAGTAGGCCTACCTCTACTTCAGCTTGGGACCTCGCATCTTGCCCCGAGTTGGTTCTAGTCCGACCAGAATGGAATGACCGTTTTGGGGCGGTTTCCAGAAATGCTCGGTTGCCAAATCTGAAGCCTTTACCTATCAAAAATATTAGACAACAACGATAATTTGAGTAGAAAATAAATAACTCCTATTATCAAAATATAGTTATTAAAATGTTCTTACATGCATTAAACTATATATGTATATTACATTCATAATGTCCGCACTCTTGGAACGTTTGGCACAGCTTTTCTGTGAATTCATACATTGTTGCCACATCATATTCGTGTCACGTGGGTGCCCTGTGGTGCCAGATGCCCTCCAGCTGGAGATTGGGAAGCTGCAGCTCGTCATGCGGAGGAAATACAGGACAATGACGCAAAGTCTGATGCAGCCATAGAACGCTTTGTCGAGTCTTTTATAATTCATTTAGAGGATCTTTCAGATGAAGATGAACTTTAATAGTTGACTGACTAGTTGAAATTGAACAGCAAACGATTAGACTAGTAATTATTGCTATTGTTTATTATTATTATTGTAATTATTTTTTTTTAATTATTGAATTGTTTATTACTTGATTATGCGAAGTGCATATTCTTGGTATCGTTATTTTTTCCTGCCTGAAACAAAACAAATTATATATTAGTTAGCACTTTAAACTATTAGTATTAGAGAAAATGTACCGCCATTGGCAATTTGGATGACGTATCAGGCCCCGCCTCCAAAAGGTCATTTCATTCTGGTCGGACTATAGAGATATAGCATCACAAGAGCAGCTGTAGGGGGTGTTAAAACCGTTTCCCTGTATCCTTAGAAGGGAGTACATGTAATGTGTCCGTTACTGCGCACGTGCACACATGGTGTTATGGCAGTAGACTTGCACCGGAGAAAGTACAGATAAGAGAGAGAAAGAAAGAGAGGGAGAGGAGGCCATTGTGAATCAGGCTGAAATTCAGGGTCAAAAAGACAACATCCAGCATTAAGTAGCTTTGCCGCCGTCACGCACACGCCCGTCGAAGATATCATCCCACATGTGTGTTCCATGTGTGTACGTTAAGCCCCTGATCGTTGCCGCTAAATTGTGTACGAGTTTTGTAAGCCTTTTGTAAAGGATCTCAGTGTCGCCTAACTCAAAACTGCACAAGTACAATTTGGCTTTCTTTTTCCTTCTCGCCTCCAGCCCGCGAGACGGGAATTGCTTCCGTGGCGCTCTCGAATTGACTTCGTATGTGAAGAGAAAAATAGGTGGAAAATAGCACAGCACATGAGGCTGTGTGCAGCACATTAGCTCGAAATCATCAGTCCCCACCGCAACCTGCAAGTCGCCCAACAAATTCACCGTGAAGAAGAAACAAATTTCCCCCGAGTTCTTAAAGTTTCAAAAACTCATTCAGAAGAGGCAAAAGTTACCCTTAAAAGGTAAAACTCGTGACAGCCCCGTAAAGTTAGGCCCTTGGGAACCACAAAAGTTGTCCTAAATCACCCTGCCATCGCTCAAACTTACCCTAATAAGCTCGTGGCTGCCCCCGGTGCCTCACTGCGCCTGCCAAACTTGCCGCTGTGTTAGGGACACGAGCGTCACTTTGTGTGGAGGTCTTCATTTGAGGTACTTTGTGTTTCTTATCGTGCATTGGAGCCATGCCGCAGGATACTTTATTCCAACCAAGCCTGATACACATCATCTTGTACATTGGTTTACCAAATGCCTTATAACCAACACCAAGACCCAATGACGGTAACCCCCGGTCAAGCCAGTACCCATGTCCAACACCTGGGTAGAGTAGGGAGCTGTGGCTGAATTCTCCCTTTTCCCAACGGGGAAAATCACCGCGCAATACCGGGATTCGAACTGCCGACACCCTCCCGTGAAGGGCGCGCTCATAACCACTCGGCCACAGTGACCACGAAGCAGTGTGGCCCAGCGCTCATGAGGTACTCACGCGATCTTTTTCTTCTGAGATAATTTACTTGAAAGGCTAAAGCTCGTTAACACGTTGGCGGAGATGGGTTAAACCGAAGTTCAAAATTCAATTCATATTAAAATTTAAAGTTGTTAGAAATTATATAACTACCAGACATTGACCAGGTCCGATAAATACCAATAATCTTACAAGATTGTTAAAACTTTTTCAAACGACCCATCGACGGGTCGTACCGCAGCAGGCCAAAGCAGGCTATGCGCCATGGCCAAAATTCTCTTGTTTGAGTTTTTCAAAATAGAACTTGAGGACGCCTGACGGTCCTAATTTGACCCGAAATTGGACCAAGTCGCTCTCAAGGCGCGGACATCTTCTACAGGTCCAATTTCAACAGCAGATTCACAGGAAAATTACAGCTCTAGGAATTTTAATTCCTGGATATTTTACAACGTGCTCTTGCTTGAACTATATAGCAATTCCGGCACTTAAGCTATCACGTAGCACTAAAAAGGAGAACATAAAAAGAAATAAAATGAAAATATCAGTGGCCGCAGAGCGTCTGCTGACGACAGGCGGGCCAGCTCTCGTGTCCTCTGCTGCGGGACAGCAAATCTGGTCTAGCAAATTTACTGCGAGAACTAATAATAATTATAAATATTTGTAACTTATCACATGTTTATAACTTATATGAAATATTTGCAACTTATATAAGATGGTTCGAAAACTGATGGTACGAACTTCAAGAGAAGACTTAAAAATTTTGAAATATCGACTTTATCATGAGCAAGAAAAATGACAAAGAACTCTAATCTCGTTTTAGAGATCGTACAAGATGTGAGTCTGTGGGAAGAGACCTCACTCGCTGCGTTATCTTATGTCGGCCGAAGAGGGCAACATAAATTAATGGCGGCCTTCTGATAGTAAACTTAGTTGAACGACTCTCACGATTTGAATGGGTACAATTATTCTGAACATACGCAAGCGGGTCATCTTGGAAGTGTAGTAGGAACTGATGGACTCGTTACGGATGATACACGAGTGATACACGAGTGATACACGAGGGATACACGAGGGATACACGAGTGATGCACGAGTGATGCACGAGTGATGCACGAGTGATGCACGAGTGATACACGGGGATACACGAGTGATACACGAGTGATACACGAGGGATACACGAGGGATACACGAGGGATACACGAGTGATGCACGAGTGATGCACGAGTGATGCACGAGTGATGCACGAATGATGCACGAGTGATGCACGAGTGATGAACGAGTGATGCACGAATGATGCACGAGTGATGCACGAGTGATACACGGGGATACACGAGTGATACACGAGTGATACACGAGTGATACACGAGTGATACACGAGTGATACACGAGTGATACACGAGTGATACACGAGTGATACACGAGTGATACACGGGGATACACGGGGATACACGAGTGATACACGAGTGATACACGAGTGATACACGAGTGATACACGAGTGATACACGAGTGATACACGAGGGATACACGAGGGATACACGAGGGATACACGAGGGATACACGAGGGATACACGAGGGATACACGAGGGATACACGAGGGATACACGAGGGATACACGAGGGATACACGAGGGATACACGAGGGATACACGAGTGATGCACGAGTGATGCACGAGTGATGCACGAGTGATGCACGAGTGATGCACGAGTGATGCACGAGTGATGCACGAGTGATGCACGAGTGATGCACGAGTGATGCACGAGTGATGCACGAGTGATGCACGAGTGATGCACGAGTGATGCACAAGTGATGCACAAGTGATACACAAGTGATACACAATTGATACACGAGTGATACACGAGTGATACACGAGTGATACACGAGTGATACACGAGTGATACACGAGTGATACACGAGTGATACACGAGTGATACACGAGTGATACACGAGTGATACACGAGTGATACACGAGTGATACACGAGTGATACACGAGTGATACACGAGTGATACACGAGTGATACACGAGTGATACACGAGTGATACACGAGTGATACACTAGTGATACACGAGTGATACACTAGTGATACACTAGTGATACACGAGTGATACACGAGTGATACACGAGTGACACACGAGTGACACACGAGTGACACACGAGTGACACACGAGTGACACACGAGTGACACACGAGTGATACACGAGTGATACACGAGTGATACACGAGTGATACACGAGTGATACACGAGTGATGCACGAGTGATGCACGAGTGATGCACGAGTGATGCACGAGTGATGCACGAGTGATGCACGAGTGATGCACGAGTGATGCACGAGTGATGCACGAGTGATGCACGAGTGATGCACGAGTGATGCACGAGTGATGCACGAGTGATGCACGAGTGATGCACGAGTGATGCACGAGTGATGCACGAGTGATGCACGAGTGATGCACGAGTGATACACGAGTGATACACGAGTGATACACGAGTGATACACGAGTGATACACGAGTGATACACGAGTGATACACGAGTGATACACGAGTGATACACGAGTGATACACGAGTGATACACGAGTGATACACGAGTGATACACGAGTGATACACCAGTGATACACCAGTGATACACCAGTGATACACGAGTGATACACGAGTGATACACGAGTGATACACGAGTGATACACGAGTGATACACGAGTGATACACGAGTGATACACGAGTGATACACGAGTGATACACGAGTGATACACGAGTGATACACGAGTGATACACGAGTGATACACGAGTGATACACGAGTGATACACGAGTGATACACGAGTGATACACGAGTGATACACGAGTGATACACGAGTGATACACGAGTGATACACGAGTGATACACGAGTGATACACGAGTGATACACGAGTGATACACGAGTGATACACGAGTGATACACGAGTGATACACGAGTGATACACGAGTGATACACGAGTGATACACGAGTGATACACGAGTGATACACGAGTGATACACGAGTGATACACGAGTGATACACGAGTGATACACGAGTGATACACGAGTGATACACGAGTGATACACGAGTGATACACGAGTGATACACGAGTGAGACACGAGTGATACACTAGTGATACATGAGTGATACACGAGTGATACACGAGTGATACACGAGTGATACACGAGTGATACACGAGTGATACACGAGTGATACACGAGTGATACACGAGTGATACACGAGTGAGACACGAGTGATACACTAGTGATACATGAGTGATACACGAGTGATACACGAGTGATACACGAGTGATACACGAGTGATACACGAGTGATACACGAGTGATACACGAGTGATACACGAGTGATGCACAAGTATCATCCGGGAATCGCTTCTGTGTAGGTGCCGGACCTGCATGAGTGACAGCGGGCGGACGGTTCGAACACTTAAGAGTACTTAGAGCTCCGTCGTGAAGTTCATGTAATTGTGGGAGTTGGCATCACCTGCGACTGAGAACTACCCCACCACAGTTGTATGGACCCCACACAACTGAGAACTACCCCACCACAATTGGATGGACCCCACACAACTGAGAACTACCCCACCACAATTGGATGGACCCCACACAACTGAGAGCTACCCCACCACAGTTGTATGGACCCCACACAACTGAGAACTACCCCACCACAGTTGTATGGATCCCACACAACTGAGAGCTACCCCACCACAGTTGTATGGACCCCACACAACTGAGAACTACCCCACCACAATTGGATGGACCCCACACAACTGAGAACTACCCCACCACAATTGGATGGACCCCACACAACTGAGAGCGACCCCACCACAGTTGTATGGACCCCACACAACTGAGAGCTACCCCACCACAGTTGTATGGATCCCACACAACTGAGAGCTACCCCACCACAGTTGTATGGACCCCACACAACTGAGAACTACCCCACCACAATTGGATGGACCCCACACAACTGAGAACTACCCCACCACAATTGGATGGACCCCACACAACTGAGAGCGACCCCACCACAGTTGTATGGACCCCACACAACTGAGAACTACCCCACCACAGTTGTATGGATCCCACACAACTGAGAGCGACCCCACCACAGTTGTATGGATCCCACACAACTGAGAGCGACCCCACCACAGTTGTATGGACCCCACACAACTGAGAGCGACCTCCCCACAGTTGGATGGACCCCACACAACTGAGAGCTACCCCACCACAATTGGATAGACCCCACACAACTGAGAACTACTCCACCACAGTTGTATGGACCCCACACAACTGAGAGCGACCTCCCCACAGTTGGATGGACCCCACACAACTGAGAACTACTCCACCACAGTTGTACGGACCCCACACAACTGAGAGCGACCTCCCCACAGTTGGATGGACCCCACACAACTGAGAACTACTCCACCACAGTTGTACGGACCCCACACAACTGAGAGCGACCTCCCCACAATTGGATGGACCCCACACAACTGAGAACTACTCCACCACAGTTGTACGGACCTCACACAACTGAGAGCGACCTCCCCACAGTTGTACGGACCCCACACAACTGAGAACGACCCCACCAGTTGCATTTGGTGTACACAACTGCGAGGTTCCATGTCTCGTGAGGGGAATGTTAGAACATTACTTACTCTTGAAAAACCGCACTTCTGTGTTTCAATATCTATTGTCGCAAGTTTTGAGCTCTGTATTGAGGCAGAGGGGAAGTCTCTAACCTTACGAAGTTTTCGAGCTCTGCATTGAGGCAGAGGGGAAGTCTCTAACCTTACGAAGTTTTCGAGCTCTGCATTGAGGCAGAGGGGAAGTCTCTAACCTTACGAAGTTTTCGAGCTCTGTATTGAGGCAGAGGGGAAGTCTCTAACCTTACGAAGCTTTCGAGCTCTGTATTGAGGCAGAGGGGAAGTCTCTAACCTTACGAAGTTTTCGAGCTCTGTATTGAGGCAGAGGGGAAGTCTCTAACCTTACGAAGTTTTCGAGCTCTGTATTGAGGCAGAGGGGAAGTCTCTAAGCTTACGAAGCTTTCGAGCTCTGTATTGAGGCATAGGGGAAGTCTCTAACCTTACGAAGTTTTCGAGCTCTGTATTGAGGCAGAGGGGAAGTCTCTAACCTTACAAAGTTTTCGAGCTCTGTATTGAGGCAGAGGGGAAGTCTCTAACCTTACGAAGTTTTCGAGCTCTGTATTGAGGCAGAGGGGAAGTCTCTAACCTTACAAAGTTTTCGAGCTCTGTATTGAGGCAGAGGGGAAGTCTCTAAGCTTACGAAGTTTTCGAGCTCTGTATTGAGGCAGAGGGGAAGTCTCTGACCTTACGAAGTTTTCGAGCTCTGTATTGAGGCAGAGGGGAAGTCTCTAACCTTACGAAGTTTTCGAGCTCTGTATTGAGGCAGAGGGGAAGTCTCTAAGCTTACGAAGTTTTCGAGCTCTGTATTGAGGCAGAGTGGAAGTCTCTAACCTTACGAAGTTTTCGAGCTCTGTATTGAGGCAGAGGGGAAGTCTCTAACCTTACGAAGTTTTCGAGCTCTGTATTGAGGCAGAGGGGAAGTCTCTAACCTTACGAAGTTTTCGAGCTCTGTATTGAGGCAGAGGGGAAGTCTCTAACCTTACGAAGTTTTCGAGCTCTGTATTGAGGCAGAGGGGAAGTCTCTAAGCTTACGAAGCTTTCGAGCTCTGTATTGAGGCATAGGGGAAGTCTCTAACCTTACGAAGTTTTCGAGCTCTGCATTGAGGCAGAGGGGAAGTCTCTAAGCTTACGAAGCTTTCGAGCTCTGTATTGAGGCATAGGGGAAGTCTCTAACCTTACGAAGTTTTCGAGCTCTGTATTGAGGCAGAGTGGAAGTCTCTAACCTTACGAAGTTTTCGAGCTCTGTATTGAGGCAGAGGGGAAGTCTCTAACCTTACGAAGTTTTCGAGCTCTGTATTGAGGCAGAGGGGAAGTCTCTAACCTTACGAAGTTTTCGAGCTCTGTATTGAGGCAGAGGGGAAGTCTCTGACCTTACGAAGTTTTCGAGCTCTGTATTGAGGCAGAGGGGAAGTCTCTGACCTTACGAAGTTTTCGAGCTCTGTATTGAGGCAGAGGGGAAGTCTCTGACCTTACGAAGTTTTCGACCTCTGTATGGAGGCAGAGGGGAAGTCTCTGACCTTACGCAAATTAAATCATAACTTGCATTAGATTTAGTTCGATTTAGCCCGACATAATTTCCAGCGTTTATATTCCCAGCCATGGTAATTGATTCGGTCGCGGCCACCAATCTACGCTGAAAATTCCCAAGTTTACCCCAAAAATCGGCAAACTTGTCCCGAATTGCTAGCCCAAGCCCGTAAAATTGCCCTAAAACCCCCCAAGTTGCCTTGTTTCGCGACTCGTGGATGCACAACGAGTGTCTGGGGCTCATTTTTCGTAGGGCGAATTTGCATGTAATTACGAAGGGCCTTCAGAACAGCTCGAGGCCAATGAAAAGCTCGAGAGGTCCTTGTCTTGGAAATTAGTTGTGCTCGAGTCGAGTGCGGCTTGGAAGCTGCGACTTGAAACTGCGGACCGAACTTCTTATGGGGAGCAAAATGGCCCGGCAGCCTGCCTTGCTGGCCCGGTCCTGTCAGCTGCAGGACCCGGTCCTGTCAGCTGCAGGGCCCGGTCCTGTCAGCTGCAGGGCCCGGTCCTGTCAGCTGAAGGGCCCGGTCCTGTCAGCTGCAGCCCGGTCCTGTCAGCTGCAGGGCCCGGTCCTGTCAGCTGCAGGGCCCGGTCCTGTCAGCTGCAGGACCCGGTCCTGTCAGCTGCTGGGTCCGGTCCTGTCAGCTGCTGGGTCCGGTCCTGTCAGCTGGAGAGCCCGGTCCTGTCAGCTGCAGGGCCCGGTCCTGTCAGCTGCAGGGCCCGGTCATGTCAGCTGCAGGGCCCGGTCCTGTCAGCTGCTGGGTCCGGTCCTGTCAGCTGGAGAGCCCGGTCCTGTCAGCTGCAGGGCCCGGTCCTGTCAGCTGCAGGGCCCGGTCCTGTCAGCTGCAGGACCCGGTCCTGTCAGCTGCAGGGCCCGGTCCTGTCAGCTGCTGGGTCCGGTCCTGTCAGCTGGAGAGCCCGGTCCTGTCAGCTGCAGGGCCCGGTCCTGTCAGCTGCAGGGCCCGGTCCTGTCAGCTGCAGGGCCCGGTCATGTCAGCTGCCAGGATTGGTAAGATATTTTCAGCTTTCCTAATCAAAAAAAGCTGTTCACAGAGAGGAAGAATGAAGGTACCATTTGGTATGGAACTCAGTTAGCGCGGAATCAATGCACAAGGTTATTTCCGCTACAGGATCCAGTTCGCATAGAAACAGCATGTACAAAAGAAGGTTAGAAAGCAAGATAGAAGTTGTAGAGGAAAGTCAGACGTTGCTGTGCGTCCTGACTTTGTTGGCCCGGCAATGCAAAGAAATCAAGTCAAAGTAAACGCGACAACGTATGTTGGCTGTAATGGCCAGTGTGCCCACACGCACACCGTGTACGTGGCACACCGTGTACGTGGCACACCGTGTACGTGGCACACCGTGTACGTGGCACACCGTGTACGTGACACGCTACGGAGATGCCACATCGATTACCGCCACACAAGAGAGGCTCCCGAGGCCGGCAGATGATTTCTGCCTTCCGCGCTCCAGTGGCGAATTTTTAACTGGAGAATAGGAGGTGCAGGAGGTGCAGGGGGCGCCGGGGGCGCCGGGGGCGCCGGGGGCGCCGGGGGCGCCGGGGGCGCCGGGGGCGCCGGGGGCGCCGGGGGCGCCGGGGGCGCCGGGGGCGCCGGGGGCGCCGGGGGCGCCGGGGGCGCCGGGGGCGCAGGGGGCGCAGGGGGCGCAGGGGGCGCAGGGGGCGCAGGGGGCGCAGGGGGCGCAGGGGGCGCAGGGGGCGCAGGGGGCGCAGGGGGCGCAGGGGGCGCAGGGGGCGCAGGGGGCGCAGGGGGCGCAGGGGGCGCAGGGGGCGCAGGGGGCGCAGGGGGCGCAGGGGGCGCAGGGGGCGCAGGGGGCGCAGGGGGCGCAGGGGGCGCAGGGGGCGCAGGGGGCGCAGGGGGCGCAGGGGGCGCAGGGGGCGCAGGGGGCGCAGGGGGCGCAGGGGGCGCAGGGGGCGCAGGGGGCGCAGGGGGCACAGGGGGCACAGGGGGCACAGGGGGCGCAGGGGGCGCAGGGGGCGCAGGGGGCGCAGGGGGCGCAGGGGGCGCAGGGGGCGCAGGGGGCGCAGGGGGCGCAGGGGGCGCAGGGGGCGCAGGGGGCGCAGGGGGCGCAGGGGGCGCAGGGGGCGCAGGGGGCGCAGGGGGCGCAGGGGGCGCAGGGGGCGCAGGGGGCGCAGGGGGTGCAGGGGGTGCAGGGGGTGCAGGGGGTGCAGGGGGTGCAGGGGGTGCAGGGGGTGCAGGGGGTGCAGGGGGTGCAGGGGGTGCAGGTGGGGCAGGTGGGGCAGGTGGGGCAGGTGGGGCAGGTGGGGCAGGTGGGGCAGGTGGGGCAGGTGGGGCAGGTGGGGCAGGTGGGGCAGGTGGGGCAGGTGGGGCAGGTGGGGCAGGTGGGGCAGGTGGGGCAGGTGGGGCAGGTGGGGCAGGTGGGGCAGGTGGGGCAGGTGGGGCAGGTGGGGCAGGTGGGGCAGGTGGGGCAGGTGAGGCAGGTGAGGCAGGTGGGGCAGGTGGGGCAGGTGGGGCAGGTGGGGCAGGTGGGGCAGGTGGGGCAGGTGGGGCAGGTGGGGCAGGTGGGGCAGGTGGGGCAGGTGGGGCAGGTGGGGCAGGTGGGGCAGGTGGGGCAGGTGGGGCAGGTGGGGCAGGTGGGGCAGGTGGGGCAGGTGGGGCAGGTGGGGCAGGTGGGGCAGGTGGGGCAGGTGGGGCAGGTGGGCAGCCCGCCACACAGCCCGCCACACAGCCCGCCACACAGCCCGCCACACAGCCCGCCACACAGCCCGCCACACAGCCCGCCACACAGCCCGCCACACAGCCCGCCACACAGCCCGCCACACAGCCCGCCACACAGCCCGCCACACAGCCCGCCACACAGCCCGCCACACAGCCCGCCACACAGCCCGCCACACAGCCCGCCACACAGCCCGCCACACAGCCCGCCACACAGCCCGCCACACAGCCCGCCACACAGCCCGCCACACAGCCCGCCACACAGCTCGCCACACAGCCCGCCACACAGCCCGCCACACAGCCCGCCACACAGCCCGCCACTTAGCCCGCCACTTAGCCCGCCACACAGCCCACCACACAGCCCGTCACACAGCTTGCCACACAGCCCGCCACACAGCCCGCCACACAGCCCGCCACACAGCCCGCCACACAGCCCGCCACACAGCCCGCCACACAGCCCGCCACACAGCCCGCCACACAGCCCGCCACACCGCCCGTTACACGCCCGTATCACTGGGAGCAGACGGTAACATCCGTTATAGAAGGCCCGTTACAAATGACGGCCGTTAGCCGTTATGGGAGCGTTTTGTCTGCGGCAGCCGCTTAGCGAGGGGGGGGGAAGAGGGGGGCAGTGGGGGCTGGTAGCGGGGGGCTGGTCAACGGGGGCATGAGTGCAGGGGGGACAGCTGGTGAATGAGATGCAGGCCGGAATGAGATGCAGGCCGGAATGAGATGCAGGCCGGAATGAGATGCAGGCCGGAATGAGATGCAGGCCGGAATGAGATGCAGGCCGGAATGAGATGCAGGCCGGAATGAGATGCAGGCCGGAATGAGATGCAGGCCGGAATGAGATGCAGGCCGGAATGAGATGCAGGCCGGAATGAGATGCAGGCCGGAATGAGATGCAGGCCGGAGTGAGATGCAGGCCGGAGTGAGATGCAGGCCGGAGTGAGATGCAGGCCGGAATGACATGCAGGCCGGAATGAGATGCAGGCCGGAATGAGAGGCAGGCCGGAATGAGAGGTAGGCCGGAATGAGATGCAGGCCGGAATGAGAGGTAGGCCGGAATGAGAGGTAGGCCGGAATGAGAGGTAGGCCGGAATGAGAGGTAGGCCGGAATGAGAGGTGGGCCGGAATGAGAGGTGGGCCGGAATGAGAGGTGGGCCGGAATGAGAGGTGGGCCGGAATGAGAGGTGGGCCGGAATGAGAGGTGGGCCGGAATGAGAGGTGGGCCGGAATGAGAGGTAGGCCGGAATGAGAGGTAGGCCGTAATGAGAGGTAGGCTGGAATGAGAGGTAGGCCGGAATGAGAGGTAGGCCGGAATGAGAGGTAGGCCGGAATGAGAGGTATGCTGGAATGAGAGGTAGGCCGGAATGAGAGGTAGGCCGGAATGAGAGGTAGGCCGGAATGAGAGGTAGGCCGGAACGAGAGGTAGGCCGGAACGAGAGGTAGGCCGGAATTAGAGGTAGGCCGGAATGAGAGGTAGGCTGGAATGAGAGGTAAGCCGGAATGAGAGGTAGGCTGGAATGAGAGGTAGGCTGGAATGAGAGGTAGGCTGGAATGAGAGGTAGGCTGGAATGAGAGGTAGGCTGGAATGAGAGGTAAGCCGGAATGAGAGGTAGGCTGGAATGAGAGGAAAGCCGGAATGAGAGGTAGGCTGGAATGAGAGGTAGGCCGGAACGAGAGGTAGGCCGGAATTAGAGGTAGGCCGGAATGAGAGGTAGGCTGGAATGAGAGGTAACCCGGAATGAGAGGTAGGCTGGAATGAGAGGTAGGCCGGAATGAGAGGTAGGCTGGAATGAGAGGTAAGCCGGAATGAGAGGTAGGCTGGAATGAGAGGAAAGCCGGAATGAGAGGTAGGCTGGAATGAGAGGTAGGCTGGAATGAGAGGTAGGCTGGAATGAGAGGTAGACTGGAATGAGAGGTAAGCCGGAATGAGAGGTAGGCCGGTATTAGAGGTAGGCTGGAATGAGAGGAAAGCCGGAATGAGAGGTAGGCTGGAATGAGAGGTAGGCCGGAATGAGAGGTAGGGCGGAATGAGAGGTAGGCCGGGGTGAGAGGTAGGCCGGAGTGAGAGGTAGGCTGGAGTGAGAGGTCGGCCGGAATGAGAGGAAGGCTGAATTGAGAGGTAGGCCGGAATGAGAGGTAGGCCGGAATGAGAGGTAGGCTGGAATGAGAGGTAGGCTGGAATGAGAGGTAGGCCGGAATGAGAGGTAGGCTGGAGTGAGAGGTAGGCTGGAGTGAGAGGTAGGCTGGAGTGAGAGGTAGGCTGGAGTGAGAGGGAGGCTGGAGTGAGAGGTAGGCTGGAGTGAGAGGTAGGCTGGAGTGAGAAGTAGGCTGGAGTGAGAGGTAGGCTGGAGTGAGAGGTAGGATGGAGTGAGAGGTAGGCTGGAATGAGAGGGAGGCTGGAATGAGAGGGAGGCTGGAATGAGAGGTAGGCTGGAGTGAGAGGGAGGCTGGAGTGAGAGGGAGGCTGGAGTGAGAGGGAGGCTGGAGTGAGAGGGAGGCTGGAATGAGAGGGGGGCTGGAGTGAGAGGGAGGCTGGAGTGGGAGGGAGGCTGGAGTGGGAGGGAGGCTTGAGTGAGAGGGAGGCTGGAGTGAGTGGGAGGCTGGAATGAGAGGTAGGCTGGAGTGAGAGGGAGGCTGGAGTGGGAGGGAGGCTGGAATGAGAGGTAGGCCGGAATGAGAGGTAGGATGGAGTGAGAGGTAGGCTGGAATGAGAGGGAGGCTGGAATGAGAGGGAGGCTGGAGTGAGAGGTAGGCTGGAGTGAGAGGTAGGCTGGAGTGAGAGGTAGGCTGGAGTGAGAGGTAGGATGGAGTGAGAGGTAGGCTGGAATGAGAGGGAGGCTGGAATGAGAGGGAGGCTGGAATGAGAGGTAGGCTGGAGTGAGAGGGAGGCTGGAGTGAGAGGGAGGCTGGAGTGAGAGGGAGGCTGGAGTGAGAGGGAGGCTGGAGTGAGAGGGAGGCTGGAATGAGAGGGATGCTGGAATGAGAGGGAGGCTGGAATGAGAGGGAGGCTGGAGTGAGAGGGGGGCTGGAGTGAGAGGGAGGCTGGAGTGAGAGGGAGGCTGGAGTGAGAGGGAGGCTGGAATGAGAGGGAGGCTGGAATGAGAGGGGGGCTGGAGTGAGAGGGGGGCTGGAGTGAGAGGGAGGCTGGAGTGGGAGGGAGGCTGGAGTGGGAGGGAGGCTGGAGTGGGAGGGAGGCTGGAATGAGAGGGAGGGTGGAGTGAGAGGGAGGGTGGAGTGAGAGGGAGGCTGGAGTGAGAGGTAAGCTGGAGTGAGATGTAGGCTGGAGTGAGAGGTAGGGTGGAGTGAGAGGGAGGCTGGAGTGAGAGGGAGGCTGGAGTGAGAGGGATGCTGGAGTGAGAGGTAGGCTGGAGTGAGAGGTAGGCTGGAGTGAGAGGTAGGCTGGAGTGAGAGGTAGGCTGGAGTGAGAGGTAGGCCTGAGCGAGACGCGGGCTGCAGCAGCGTGCACCGTACCAACATTTCGGTCACAACACAGAAACATCTGACTAGCAGAAAGCGATCAGAACAAACGTGAGAGGAAGGACCAGACATCACAGCTGCGCCACACAGCACTAGTTACATCGCTCACAAGGAAGCAGAGAAGATGATGCTGAGATGAACAGCGTGATAGCTACAGACTTTTCTTAAACTGGAGAATATGTCAAAAAATTTGTTGAAAATGAGAAAGAAGTATGGTAACTTATTTATATTATCCGAATTGTTGAGTGAAGTAAACGTAATAGAAAAGGTCAATTAGGCGTGTAACCCTTAAACGTGCGCATTTTGTACTCACATTACCGTCACCACAACCACCGTCGCAAACCGGCACCGGCATCATGTAGTCACCGACATCACAACGAGGAAGTGACTGCCACTCGACAACGAACTTCAAAGAACACATTAGGGCACAAATTTCACAAGGAACAAAACATATCAGAGCTGTTTATGAGAGCGGATTTTGAAATCCACTTTGACGGTCAGGGTTCCGCTGGCTTATCTCGACGGCTTCGCCTGTAGTGAGTAGTTTGATGTGAGGTAAGTAGGAGCAGGTGAAGTAAATGGGTGAACAAATACAGCGGAGAACAGGTTTGCAGAAATACTGTAAGGGTGTAGTTTTTGGATAGCATTCGGCATTAGAGTCGTCTGAATTGTAAGTTAGATTTAGCTTCTCTGTTCTCAATTAAGGTCTTACAAAAAGTAATCCTGCGAGGAAGAAGAAAGGCTCTATTTAGTGCGAAGTATTGAGAATGGACAATCTTACCTTAAGGTGTGTTCCCTATACATAGAAACAGCAATTCAAAGAATAACATAAAATATGATAAAAATTAAAGAAGAAATTAATAAATGCTCAAAACCGGACAGCACAGATCCGAAAATAGACAGCGGGCACAAAAGCAAATCTGAATCTGTTGTAACGTAAGGATCAACCTACCATACTTCCAGCTCGGGACCTCACAATGTCTCCCTGAGAGCGCCAGTCCCCCCAGAATAATGCACGACTGGTAACAACTTAAGCGGCCACAGGGCAACACAATACCGCACGAGGCAACAATGGCAACAATGGCAGCAGCAGGAGACAGAGAGCCTCGTGCTGCCA